>OVAX01001256.1:0-49727 GCA_900406405.1 Lepidium africanum | reverse complement strand
ATATATCAAACTTGTTATATGTACAAACAAAACATTATCAATCTACAAACCTTGTTATCGTGTACAATTTGCATTATACTATATAAAACTATATCATTATCATGTTAAATATATCATTATTCGATCATCGGTAGTGATACAAACATCCCAAACTATTTCATATGTCTCATTTTCTGTTCTGACAACATATAACATATTTATTTATTTTAATTCAACTTAATTGAGTTAGAAGGGATTTTTGGTCATGTCATGTTACAAACTTAATATCATTGGAAGATTCTTAATTTTAGAAGTATCTATTGTTATTGAATTAAATGACACTAACAAAATTCTTGGAGGTTACACATGTATCTAATTAGGGTCATATATGTCTTGACTAAATATGGTGGTCCTTTTTTATTAGCCCTAGCTCAAACCCAAATAGTAATTTTTGAATAATGCAAAAAGCTAAAAGCATTTGTATTATGGAAATTAAACAAATGTGTGTATTGGTTAATTAATAATTTAAGATCGTAACTAATTGTTGGTTTACAATAAAACTATAATTATCTAGCAATTTGTGCAATTTGATAGTTATTGTCTAATTTTGAGTGCAATTAGACCTTGTATATATATTTTAGATGAAATTAGAGAGATGATCTAAATATATGTTGATCTGTTGTTATATTGAAACTTTGGAATTGAAATAGACCGTCAATCCTATACATTCAGTAATTACTGAATTGATCAGAGGTTGATTTAGAAATTAGTTCCCTTACAAATAGAGAGTTATGTGGTCCTTAGAGCAACCATACAAGAAACATTAAGAAAAAGAAGACAGAAAGTAACAAATCTCTCAAAATTCCATCATCGAAAAACGAAAGCTATATAGGGCTTTTTGTTAAAGAATGTTATATAGGGTTTGCTTTTTGGAAGATATTATCTCAAAACTAGAGCTTAAGTTATTGGTCCATCAATTACGCTTTTGCCATATGAATTATTATCCATTCCAAAGTGGTATGGTTTTATTTTTTGCAATTATTATTTTTGAACATTAATGTTGTATTTTTCTATTGAAATAAGTTCAATAATATTAAAGTGAGTTGTTTCACTTGATTGAGAACTCTCCAATACAAACAATTCTTTGGGAGGGATACACGCTTTTACAATGATATAACCAATGGTTGGTCGCATCCTCCAAATGCAAACAAACTTTTGGGAGAGATAGCTGACGCACGCCCTTACAGTGGTATTAACAACAGTTAGTGTCGGGCCTAGAGAATAGAACCGAAAGTCTTAACCTCCTTGTGCAAAATTATAAAAAAATAAATACATTATTCGTTATTGCAATTATACATGGTAAAATGTTATTTCACATCACAATTATTGTTGGGAATTGGTTTTAAAATAATATAAAGAGAAAAGTCATGTTGCAGCCAAAGTAAGTGGTATTACAAATATATACACAATATCGGTCTCTCTTTTATGCACGGTTGTTGATTTAATATACAAAAGTAAACAAAAAGAGGGTTATGCGGTTCAGTGGGTGACCAAATGAAATTTACATGTGATGAATTAGAATTAATAACAACCATAAAATTAAAGACAGTACGTATAAAGAAAACCTAAATTATTGGACCCATAATAAAAGCAAATTATATTGAATTGTTAAAATTAAAGCAAAAGCTTAAGCCTTTGATATTGGCTGTATATAACAACACTTCACTTGCCTCACTCTTCTTTAGTTAATACATACCCTTCTCATCTAGGTTTAACAACAAAAATTCAAAAACAACAAAGACAAAACAAATAGTACGATGGTTTCTCGAGAGAAAATCGATTCAGTTTCGAGTAGTTATAGATACGAAATATTTAGGTTTGCGGATTGGATAGATATAGTTTTGATGGTACTTGGTACGGTTGGAGCCATTGGAGATGGAATGTCCACGAACGTGTCATTAGTGTTCGCAAGCAGGATCATGAATAACTTAGGCTATGGTCAACACAATCCTGATTCCACAACTTTTAAGGATGAGATTCAAAAGGTAAGTCATCTTTTTATTAAGTTTCATTTCTCTTAAAAAACTTGAAAAAATCACTAGATTTATTAAGTAAAATTTCTGAAACAAAACTTCTCACTTATGTTGGTGATTACTCTCCCAGAAACTAACCTAAATCTAGCTTTCTATATCCGAAAACACACAAATCCGATGGACTAACCTTTTTTGTTTTTATCTCAAAAACTTCTCTCTCAAAGGCTCAAGTTACAACTCAAACTTAATGTATAGTATATCATGCGACTAAATCTTCACAACTAAATCGTTCAAATAGTATCACGTGCCATCCACACATCTTCAATGGTTGAACCAATTTTAGATTTGCTTCAATATGTTTTTTATTTCGATTCAATTAAAAAAATATTTGGATATCCGTAAATATATATAGCTCAGAACAAAGATTTAAAATCAAACAAAATCACCGTATTGTCTTTCTAATTAAATCAATATTTCTTGTATTAACTGTAGATAACTAGATAGCTAAGGAGTCTATACATGATGAAAAATGACAAAAAAAATTTGATATTTTGAGGATTTTGATTTTCCCTTTCTTTTTTTTTTGATAAAAAGGAATCTGATTTTCTTGCTTACTTGATTATATATTTATCAGTAATTTTTGTTTATCAGAAGTTATATTATTTTTTATAAACACTTATTTTTTATTATCATGAAGCAGTTTGATTTTCACGATAACTTAATGATCCAAAATATATATATATATATATATATATTCCATATACTATTTTTTTTATAATTCTCGTTTGTATTTCTTGTGTGTGCACAATTCACGTTTTATTCCAAACTACGGTATCATTTTAGTAGGGTAAAAATAACATAAAGAAAGAAAAAACGAGATTCATGTATCTAGTTCACCATGAAGGTCTTCTTCGTTTCACAAAGAAAACCAACGAGATATTAAGAACTCGAACAATTTATACCTCCAATTGGAACAACGTCGTTTTTAACTTCTTTTTTTTTCTTTTTTCTTTTAATTAAAAACGACCAAACAAATGATACATCAAAGTAAAAGTGTTTATTTAGGGTTTGATTGGGTATTACTCCTCTAAAGAGCAATAATATTATATAGAGTAGTAAAAGTAATCCAATTGTTTTCAATTTATTTTTGAGTCATATGGTTCTAAGCCAATTTTTTATTTATAAAATATTTTTTAAAACTATTTTGACAATAATTTAGAGCCTAATTTATCAAATTCTACAATTCTAGAGCCAAAAATATACTGTTCAAATCCTAGAACAAAATAGTTCAAAACTACGATCGTAATCAATCAGACCCTTAGTCATCTGAAACATATGGTTGACTAAGCCGGTTTGTTAAGATCAATGTACAAGTTTCCGAACAGCGGAAAATTTATGTAATTCATTTAAATTAGTTATATGTTCAGATTTAGTTACGCAAATTACGTGTATAAAAACACTTGACACCGATAATTCAAGTTGAAAATAAAAGTTTTATGTAAACTTCTTTCTTCTTCTGTTTGGTTGACCAATCCACTATTCAATTTATTAATATATGTTCATACGACAATTCTCTATTACAGTACAGTTTATACTTCGTATACCTCGGATTGGCAGTCTTAGGAGTGGCATTTATGGGTAATGTCAACAAACTTTCTTAATTTTTCTATATGAATTAAAATGATGTTAAAATGTACGTATGAAGACATTTTTCTGGTACAGAGGGATATTGTTGGAGCAAAACAAGTGAAAGACAAGTTGTTAAGATTCGTCGAACATATCTGGAAGCTGTTCTCCGACAAGAAGTTTCTTTTTTCGAATCAGATGCGTCCACTTCTGAGATCATCCACTCCATTTCTACTGATACTTCTCTCATTCAACAACTTCTTAGTGAAAAGGTATCACATCTTGACTATGTATTTTGATTTGCTTTCCTTTTTGTAGATATAGTAGAAGAATAGGGAAAAGGTTTTCTCTAATTTCAACCGAATAGTTATGTCATCATTTTTCTAAAAAGTCTTGTATTTGCGTGGTTCTTAATCTAGTATTCTTCTTAAAAGATTTGATAAATTCTAGAATTAGTTTATTCACAACTATAATTGTAATGACATACTTTTCAAAAATCAAATAAAGACAAAAAACTGTTTGAAACATGTATATATAATCATTAGTTCTAGGAATAAATAATTAGGATTTTAGGCCTAGATATTCATGTATCCATTCAGGTTCTGGTCGGATCTTTTGAGTTTTCGGGTTTTTTGTTCCGTTGAGTTAAGAATCATCATGAGTATTTCTATTTTTTGGGTTGGATTGGGATATAGCTCAGGTTCATATTCGGCCTGGTTTTTCGGATAAATAAGTCTAAGACCTATTTAGGTATTTTGTGAGGTTCAAATTTTGGGTAATATGTCCAGTCTATTTTCACGTGTTGAAGAAATTTATCAATTTATTGTTAATAATCTCAGGTACCAATATTCTTGATGCACACATCAGTTTTCGTCACTGGCCTTGTATTTTCAGCTTTCTTTTCATGGAAATTAATAGTTGTGGCCAGTCCAACACTTGTTCTTCTTCTAACCCCAGGATTTATCTATGGCAAATACATTGTTCATTTATCTAAGAAATCTTTCAAGGAATACGCGAAAGCAAACTTGATCGTGGAAGAAGCTTTAAGCTCCATTAAGACCGTTCTTTCATACACAGCTGAGACTCAAATCATGAAGAAATACTCAGAGATTTTGGAAAGATATAAGAAGCTTGGGTTAAAGCAAGGTATTGCCAAAGGTTTAGCTGTGGGCAGCTCAGGTATTTCATTTACCATATGGGCTTTTCTTGCTTGGTATGGAAGCAAATTAGTGATGCACAATAAAGAAACTGGAGGACGCATTTACGCAGCTGGAATCTCCTTTGTTTTGAGCGGCATGTAAGTACGTTAATCTTAATTTACCAAAAGAAAAGTACGTTAATCTTTTTCTTTTGCATACTTTCATTTTAAATAAAATAATAAGTAATCTTATAGTATTAATTGAAAAACCAACATTAAATATAAAAATGTCATTCCTAAAAAATGCACTTGATATATGACCGTTATTAGCGAATGTCAAATGGCTCGTAGTTATCAAATGAATCATAACTATTGAATGAACTCGTAATATTAAATTATCAATATTTTAATTAAATGACATGTTTTATTAAATAATACTCCCTCTGTTTTTTATTAGTTGATATTTTAGAAAAAAATTGTTTCTTTTTAATTGATGTTTTAAGATTTCTATGCAAAATTTATCGTAGTTTTAGTATTTTTGAAACTTTAAATTCTACAGATTGATTTATGAATGGTTGAACTATATTGAAATTTGTGATAAACTATATTTGTTTAAAAAAACTAAAACAATGATTTCTTAATATGTGTGAAAAACCTAAAACATCAACTATAAAAAAACAAAAGGAGAGGGAGTATGTAATATGAAATGATCCGTATTTTTGGTAAAAAATCTGTAATTATCAAATGTATTTATTTATAATGATTTCTAATTATCGGATATCAAATGATTTATTATTGAATGATACATGTTTTAATAAATAATATGTAATATCAAATGATCCGTATTTTTGGTAAATGACCCATAATTATCAAATGATATTTATTTATGATGATTTGTAATTATCGGATATTAAATGGTACGTGCTTGTATTATTGAATAACAAATATAACTGTACAAATTAATATTACTACTATCTTTTTTTTTTTTTGATAATTTGTTGAGTCTCATGAGAACTTAGTTTCTAACCCGTGCTCGCCTGCAACTTATAATATACGGACCTAATTGTTATTCAATGAATAAATGTGCAGTTCTCTAGGGACGGCACTAACTGAAATCAGATATTTCTCTGAGGCTTCAGTTGCAATGGCTCGAATATGTTCAAGGATTGATAGAATTCCAAAGATTGATGGTGAGGATACGACAAAAGGGTTCATACCAAAAGAGAGAATGAAAGGAAAAGTTGAATTTGAGGACGTGACCTTTATATATCCGTCTCGTCCAAACTCCATAATTCTCAAAAACTTCACTCTCACGGCCAATGTTGGCAAAACAGTAGCTCTAATGGGTGCTAGTGGAAGTGGTAAATCGACAGTTATCGCATTGCTACAAAGATTTTATGATCCATGTAAAGGGTTTGTGAGGATTGATGGGTTTGACATAAAGACTCTACAATTAAAATGGATGAGACAACATATTGGTGTAGTGAGTCAAGACCATACTTTATTTGGGTCCTCCATAAAGGAAAACCTAATGTTTGGGAAAGATAATGCATCAATGGATGAAATTATTACAGCTGCAAAGGCTGCAAATGCTCATGGGTTTATTACACAACTGCCAGATGGTTATGATACAAAGGTATGTGTCTGTAAAGGCTCCCCTTTATCAATTTTGTATTTAGTTATGTTAGCAGTTAGATTATGGGCTTCCAGCTCAATATATATAGTAGAGTATAATTTTTTTCTTTCCAATTTTGAAATATACTTCACATGCCTTTGAGATGTGGGTGGGTGCTAGTCCAAACCTATAATCTCAGAGATATACCACAACTAGACGTCTTAGCATCATTATTTGGGTCAACCTAACCTCTTATACATGTTGGATTATGAGCTTCCAACTCTTTCCTTCTAATGTGGATATTTTTCACAAGTTATAACATTGATATGACAATGTACAGATAGGCGATCGTGGAGGACTTTTATCAGGAGGTCAGAAGCAAAGGATTGCAATTGCGCGAGCAATTATAAGAGATCCGGTGATTTTACTACTAGATGAAGCAACAAGTGCACTAGATGGAGAATCTGAAACATTGATTCAAAATGCACTTGATAAAGTAGCAGCAGGACGAACTACATTGGTAGCTACAACGTTTCTCAAAGTTTTTGTATATATATATTTTTATTTGCTGTGATCAAATATATTTGTTTTGAATTCAGGTGGTGGCTCATAAACTTTCAACAGTTAGGGGAGCGGATATTATAGCTATGTTAGAAAATGGTTATGTGAAAGAAATGGGTTCTCATGAAGATTTGATGGTGACGAACAGTTGTTATGCAAAGCTTGTTGAGCATCAGACACAGTTCAACCATGGACATCGACAAGATCTGCAGGAAAGGGTCGAAACTTCTGAGATACGACCAAATTTGTCTCCTAAGGATAATTTTAACAGGCTAAGTATAAGGTGTACTCCTGATCTCATTGCTTCTCCTATCCCAATCCAAAGCATTCACACAAAGGAAGTCCATGATGATCTCCCTTCGACTTCTTTTACTCGACTTATTCCATTGGTGTCCTCTGATTGGAAGTCCGGTTTAATCGGTTGCATATCAGCTGCTATATTCGGTGCAATCCAACCAGTTTATGCTTTTACCATTGGTGGCATGATCTCTGCATTTTTTGCGAAAAGCTCACAAGAAATGCAGAACAAGATTCGCATTTACTCCTTAGTCTTCACTTCTCTAACCCTTTTTTCTATTACTCTTAATCTCCTTCAACATTACAGCTTTGCCAAAATGGGTGAAAGTCTAACACAAAGACTGCGGTTGAAAATGCTTGAAAAGATCTTTACGTTTGAACCTGAATGGTTTGATGTGGAAGAGAACTTTAGTGGTGAGCTTTGTTCAAGGCTTAGTAGTGAAGCATCCATTGTGAAGTCCTTAATAGCCGATAGAGTCTCCTTACTTGTCCAGACCATTTCAGGTGTCACAATTGCAATGATCATTGGTCTATTAGTTTCTTGGAAACTCGCGTTGATCATGATCTTTGTCCAGCCTCTATCTATCCTTTGTTTTTACACCAAAAAAGTTTTGCTCTCCAACATTGCCCTCAATTATGCCTATGCGCAAAATCGTAGCTCACAGATTGCATCAGAAGCTATTTACAACCACAAGATTGTTACATCTTTAGGGTCTACAAAGAAAATTATAGAAATGTTTGATAAGGCTCAATATGAGGCGAAAAGGAAGGGTAGAAAAGCAGCATGGCTTGCAGGTTTTGGGATGGGATCAGCTCAATGCCTGACCTTCTTGACATGGGCCTTAGACTTTTGGTATGGAGGAGTGTTGGTTCAAAAGATGGAAACTTCTGCAGAGGATGTATTTAAGACATTCTTTGTTTTGGTCAGCACCGGTAAGGTTATTGCAGAAGCAGGAAGTATGACTTCTGACCTAGCCAAGGGCACAGCCGCCATTTCTTCTGTCTTCAACATTCTTGATCGTCCTTCATCTCAGGTAAGTTACAAAAATCCATTACATTTTCCCTTTTCTTATAGATTGTCTACATATCTTGTTTGAATGTGATTGATATCCCACATCGGGATTA
Organism: Lepidium africanum; assembly: GCA_900406405.1. Taxonomy (NCBI): domain Eukaryota; kingdom Viridiplantae; phylum Streptophyta; class Magnoliopsida; order Brassicales; family Brassicaceae; genus Lepidium; species Lepidium africanum. The sequence goes on along the minus strand of OVAX01001256.1, from coordinate 41,353 downwards.
TTCTAATCTAATATATATGATTTAGGAGTTAATCCACTCATTACAAATTGGTTTTGAGTTGGAAACCTACAATTTATCATATTCCTCATATGTAATGCAAGAACTACTATTATGTGAAGGATAATACAAACAATGGAGAATATATTGAGAGAATAACAGGGAGAATAGAAATGAAGAAGATCGATTTCTCGTACCCTAACCGGCCTAGTATCCCTGTGCTCCGACAATTCTCTTTGGACATCAATCCTGGGACAAGCATTGGGTTGGTTGGTACCTCAGGGTGTGGAAAATCAACGGTGATTGCTTTGATCCAACGCTTCTATGATGTGCAAAATGGAGGTATAAAAATAGATGGTATGGATTTGAGAGAAATAAATATTAAAAGCTATAGAAAACATACTGCTCTAGTGAGCCAAGAGCCAGTTGTTTACTCTGGAACTATCCGAGAGAATATTATGCTTGGACGACCCGAAGCAGCTAATGATGAGGTCGTAGAGGCTGCTAAATCAGCCAATGCTCATGGTTTCATCTCGTAAGTATAATGTTATTTTTACTAGTAAAGCCCAAGTAGTATTTGCATTAGAGCTCAATAATTATTATCAAATTAAGATAGGAAACTAACTTTTCCGTATCAATACAAGTAAATACTAGTAATTCTGAAGAAATTTGTAATGGATATGAATCCGTCAGAAAATTCCTAAAAGATTTTTGATAAAATTATTGGGTTTAATGATAGAAATTTTTACGGTTAAGTATTCGTTTGAAAAAATCTGAGGGAACTTAAAATAGATAAATCTTCTAAAAATTCCTAATACTTTTTTTTTTGATGAAAATTAGATGGTTCCATGACCTATTCCAATTTTGTCCGGTTTTGATAATTATTTATGTATTTCTTTTTGTTAATAATAGAATCTACAAAGTCGGGTCAATTGCTTAAATTTTACTTTTAGGTCTTGATTGCTAAAACTTTTTGATGAGCTAATTGTAGGAACCAATCATATTTGTCTATTTTAAATTTCTCAAATATAATTAGTTCCTACAAAAGCATTATACTTAACAAAAAGTCTTACCAATCTTCATAATATATGTATTTTAATCTTGTTGTTGGGAGCATCGAACTCCTAATACCAGACTCATTAGTTATGTCATTAAAACTATCAGATTGAGAAGAGTTTAGCATCTATGTTTTCATATGTTTTTAATTAATCGTCGATAATGCATTAAAAATTTATCAATAGTATTTTTTTCCTTAAATTTTGACTTTTTCATTTCTCATTATGATTTTTTTATTTACTTGATATAAAGGGCAATGGAGAAAGGATATGAAACAGAATGTGGAGAAAGAGGAGTGCAACTTTCAGGAGGTCAAAAACAAAGGGTGGCTATTGCTAGAGCCTTTCTTAGAAGACCTGCAATACTTCTACTTGATGAGGTTACGAGTTCTTTAGACTCCAACTCAGAGCAGGAGGTTCAGGAAGCTCTGGCTCGAATCATGATTAGCTCTAAGATGACTACTGTAGTAGTGGCTCACCGCCTTAACACCCTGAAAAATTTGGATCGTATTGCGGTGATCTCTGATGGAACCGTAACAGAGACAGGAAGTTACAACTACTTGAAGAACATTGGAGGCCACTTCTCTAGACTTGTTCATGCTCATGATCTCAAAACTTGTTGAATTTTTGTCCAAAAATAACGTAATGACGATTACATGGATAAGGTCAAGTATTGTAAGTTTCACAAACCTAAATATCACATTATCAAACAACTTGTGGAAGAATATATTTTACTTTTAGAATTTTCCTAAATTATATAATTAAGACTCTAATAGATATAATTTTTGGTTTTCTTTTCTTTTTGTGATGTAAAATTTATAGCTCAACAAAAATGTTATTTACAAGAGGTAACTAATTAAAACCTGATTTTATTGGTAAATAAAATAAGATATCAAAGCTATCTATGATCGAACCATCTCTGTAGGAACCCTTCCAACATGTGTGAGAAGTGGTAGCTTAAAGTCTTCGACATATAAAAACATTTCTACGACACATATCACTAATTAAGATTGATATACTCTCGTGACATTAATCGCTCAACAAATTATTCAATCAAACTAAACTCACATTTGCTAACGAAATAATCAATAAGCATTAAACAAAATGTCTACTAAATCCACTAATCACCCTAATATAAATTCTTATTCACTTGGGAAAAAAATGTTTACTGAAGTACAACCAAATATTTTATCAAATATTTTTTGGGTAATAAAAGTCATATGATCTAGATCCAGTGGCGGAGCTAGGATTTATCTTTATGAGTATCAGAATACTTTTTCTAAGAAAAATAATATAAATTCAATATTTCATTTGTCATAATTTATTACATTTATTTGCTCACTATCTCATTTGTCCTATTTTAGAAAAAAAAGTTTCAATCATAAATCCTATTTATATTTTGTAAATATGTGTGAAATTAGTAAATAGTGGTTTAAAAGAAGAATAATATACCATACACTAGATTTTTAAAACTAAATTTGCTATATTGACTTAGAAGAACTATAAGAAAACTATGAAAAGAGAAAAGAGAACAAGATAAAAACAAATCAATTAGTTAGGTTTACTGTTGAAAGTAATAATAGTTTTATTTGATGTTTTAATTGAGCTAACATGTTTGATCATTACTGTCAATTATTTATTATTGGTTTAGGGTTAGATATATAGTTAATGGGGTCAGAAAATAATTTAGGGGTTAATTTAAATATATAAAACAAAGTAAATGAAAATTTTTTAAATTTATGGGTGTCAATTGACAACCCTTGATTGGTTATAAGGGTTAAGTCAAATACAGTATTAAGAGCGATCTAAATAGAAGAAAGACCTAAAGATCAATCTTCTAAGCACCATCAATCCCATGAATCTACTAAACCCACGACTCATCAAAAGACACTCACACACACTTAAGAACAAAACACAAGATAAACAAAGAAAAATCAAATATGATAAAAATTAGATAAAGAAAAAAAGAAATATTTACTAGGGTCTTAGAGTATCTTTATCAAGAATTTTTTGGTGGGTTTCTCACTAATAAAATAATAAAAAAATAATATCAAATTAATAAAATATTTATGTTTGTGAGAAACTTAGTGATGATCGATCCTCATTTGAGAAATTATGAGTTCTTTTTGAGAAACTCTAAAGTTTGAAAAATGTCACCATTTAATTAGTTGTATATTTTTCTATATAATTCAAATAATCCCTAATTTATAATGTTATTTAAATAGTTTATATGATATAATTTTAAAATTTAACTTATTTTAAATCCATAAAATTAAATTAGCTATCTATCAAGATACATTATACATAACTTTAAATTAAATTTAATGATATATTATTAAAAATAAAATATTAATATTATATTAGTGAAAAATTCATGTGGGTTTCTTACCAATAAAAGTAAAAATCAATACTAAGTTTCTCAACATAAAATATATTAAAAATATTATTATTTAATGAGTAAAAAATTTAATGGGTTTCTCACCAATAAAGATGCTCCAATGGGGGTTCTAAGAAGAGGTTCTTAAGAAAAAAAAAATTTTAAAATAATAAGAGAAGAGAGAGAGGAAGATGAGTTTCTTAAACAAGAGACTTAAGAGACCATCTCTTAAATAATAAGAGACTCTTAACACATGTGCCTTCTTTTCATTGGCTCATTTAGTTTTTTCAGAATTAAAATTTTATTAAGAAATAGATTATATTAGAAGATTAAGTTTTAATTGGTAAGAGACTCAAATTAAGAGACTCACCATTAAAGATGCTCTTAGGAGTTGTTTTTAGTGTAGTTTCTACTTTTTCTTTAGTTTGTCTAAAATTAGTGGAGACTTTTTTTTACAAAATCACAAAAGTGTTTTAAGTTATGGAGTAATACCACTACATATACATAAGTTTATGTAAATTAGGTATAGAACGTGAGTCCTATTTTCTAATTTCTCTCTCTGTATAAAATGTCTATTTTACCCCTATTTTAGAAACAAACTTAAAAATATATTATTCATAATTTTTACCAGAACATTTATGTGTACCACACCAACAACATCTATATACAGGTATATTTATGTTCACGGCTCTAACAACATCTATATATAGGTAACGTTATGTTTACAATACAATATTCAATTATATTTGATACAATATATGTTTTATGTTTTCTATATATTTGTAATTATGTTCATGCAATTTGCGTTAATATATTATGTACGACACTAACAACATTTGTATACATGTAACAATATTGTTTACGACACTAACAATATTTGTATACATATAACAATATGTTTTTACATATATAATATTATGTGTACCACATTAACAATATTTATATACGAGTAAAAATATACTTACAACTCTAACAACATTTATATACACGTAATATTTTATATACACATTTTTGTTAATATTTAAGGGTAATTTTATCCTAAAATTATCTATAGTACCCTATATTTTTTTCTCTTACCTAAAACCTAATTAAGTAAAAACTATGTATTTTCTCTAAAGTTACCCTAAGTTATATTCTATCATTCAGTTTTTAATTGTTTTTCTAGTTTCTAGGTAATGAACAATAATTTCCCAAAAAACCAGAAACCAATTTTTGAGGTTTTTGAAAACAAAACTAAAATCTAAAAAACTAAAACCAAAATTGAAATCCAAAAACTAATAAAAATCTAATAGTCGTTCATAGCCTAGATTTGAATAGAAATCTCAAGATCCAAGATCCAAGAAATTTTCACAAGTTTCGTTCATTTTTCCTCTCTAGATCTTCTAAAGATGTTTTTATAAGTTTTGAAAAGAGAAATGGATCGTTTCTAGATAACTAGAAAATTGGAAAAAATTTCAATCAAACACTGAACTTTCCAAAATTTTCCAATCAAACACCAAATTATCATAATTTCCTATTAAATAATATATTTTTAGTTGACTTATGTTAAAACCATAAAAAATTTTGTATTGACTGAGCCGATTTATCCTATGTTAAGTCGCTTAATTGAAATAATTGACTTGGGTGTGTAATTGTTTTCACTTTGATGAATTTCGATTAAGGTGTGATTGTAACTAATGTAATTATTTCTGTTAAATGACTTAATATCGGAGTAAATCGGTCCAGTCAACACAAAATTCTGGGTTTTAGTAAAACTCAACCAAAATTACATTTCTAATATGGAATTACAATAGTTTGGTATTTGATTTGAGATTTTTGGTAAATTCGTGTTTGATTGGTAGCATTGTTTGTAGATTAACTAGTATTTAATTCGTGTGAATGGTACAAAATCTTCACTTCGATTACGCGGTTTCTCTTGATATTTAATATACTATATAGTATGTAAGTATCTGAAATAACTGAATATCTGAGGATTCAGCTGGATTTGGTTGGATATCAGAGCGTCGTTATTTTTACACCCAGATTCACATATGCTTTAATAAATACTTTTGTTTGTTTCTTTTATATGTGTTATCTTTATGCATGCATTCACACCAAAAAAAAAAAATCTTTATGCATGCATGTATATATGTGTGCATACAAGTGTCAAATTTCTTTAAGTTATAGAATCTGATCAAGATTTAAACAATATAAAAATTTGTCCAAATATAGGAAACGATGATGGATATGGTCATAAATATACCCAGATCACACATTTGTCATAAGAATCCACACCTGTTTAATTTGATTTCTTATAAATTCTACATTCAATGTATCATATTCACATTAGAAACTTAGTATATAAGAAATTTAGAGGAACCATTGTCTTCTATATACACGTCTAAATAAAAACAAAATCGAGAAAGAGAAGAAGCCAATATGGCACATTACAGAGCGAGCTCTGAGGCAGAGATCATAATGAATAGAGATAGTAATCGTCGGAGAAGTGAAGAAGAAGATGAAGAGGAAGACATGAAATCTGCAGCTATGGAGCAGTTGCAGCGTCTTCCAACGTATGACCGGGCAAGGAAGGCTATGTTGAGAGGGATCACTGGAGGTTTCAAGGAGATTGACATGAAGGATCTTGGTTTCGTCGAAAGAAGAGAGTTGTTTGATATTGTAACGTTGGATGATGAAGATTGGCATGGAGAGTATCTACAAAGGCTAAAGAATCGTTTCGATAGGTAAGTTTAGACCTTCCTTACATTTAATCTTATGAATTTTTTAATTATAGATTGATTGTTGGGCATTTTACCCGAACCCGAAAACCAAACCGAACATGAATCCGAACTGGACCTGACGTAAATATTGTATTGGGTCCTACATCTATATACCCAAAACTCGAATGCAAACCGAACCGCAACTCGAATGGGTACCCGAAGACCCGAAATATAATTATATTTTAAAAGTTATTATTAATATTAATAATTTTAATAACTTAAATATAAAATTACAATTATAAATCTCAATATATTAATAATTTAAGATTAAAAAAATTAAAAAATCTAAAATTTTCAAATATCTTTATTAAATTTCTGAATTTTAAGTTCTTTTATTAAAATTTTATTAATTTTAAAAGCTTAAAACAATTTAGATAAAAAAATACTCGTATCCGAACCGGACCTAAACAGAACCCGGAATTTTTTGAGTCTTTTTATAAATACCTGAACCCGAAAATACCCGAAACGAATTCAACCCGAAAATTAAAAATACCCGAATGGATCCTAATTAAGTCTCTAGACCCGAATCGAACCCGATCCAAAACCCGAAATGTCCAGGCCTAGAACCAAGTCTGGGCTTTAGGCATCACTTAATCTTATCAACTTATTCATGTAATTTTATAGAGATACATTTCATGAGAATTAGGTTTTAATAAGCATGATGATTATTTTTTCTTGAGGTATCAACCAAAAGAAAACTTTATGGGGCTGCTCAGATTAAAAGGAATTTTATTCATTTTACGTTGAATTCTTAAATGTGATTAGATGAAACTGAGTTCTTTTCAATTTAGTGGGTTATATGTCTTAACTAATATTCCAGACATCTAGAATTCGACTCCAACCTACTGCACGTAAAGATTAAAAAAAATTTTAAAAAAATAGAAGGTTTATAGGGATCCAACAAAAAAAAAGAAAAAAAAAATTGATTAGACGAAATGCATTATCTTAAAAGTTGAACAAAAAAATCATGGTTCGTCTACAACGGTAAGTTTGCTAATAAGTTTTAATCATATTTAGTTGAGATTTTACCCCTAGACTAAAGAGTAAACATTGAAGTTTTTTTTATGATAATTTTTTTTATTGTAATACTATATATTTTGACTTGGTGAAAATACACAGAGTCTCTCTGAATCTACCAACGATAGAAGTTCGATATGAGGATTTGAACGTGGGCGTAGAAGCCTATGCTGGAAACAAAGCTGTCCCAACAGTCATGAACTCATTCGTCAGCGTTGCAAAAGTAATATCTCCTTCCTCACTTGGTTTCTTCTACAACAATTAATCCATTTTGCAAAACCATTCTGTTTTGTGCCTTGATGTTGATTCAACTTACCAAATTCGCTCTGTTTATTAACATTACATTATATAGATTTCTAGTTCGAAATAAAAAAATTAATAACAATGATTAACAGAATCAATATCTCCATTAAATCATTTAATGACAAAAATTAGAGCTTTTAAAAGGGAAATGTATTTGCTCAAATGTGTGCTGCATTACCCACCCGAGTTCGATTCTAAAAAAAAAAACTTAAGACTTTTTAAGAGTTTGAATCAAAGTTTGTGGTTTTTAACCATTTTTGAATGGTGGGATTGTTTTTTTGACAATTTTCACGTTTTCAACTATACAAGGGCATTGGAACTAAAATCGGACTTCTTAAGAATCAGAAAAAGAAAATCTCCATTCTAAAGGATGTGAGTGGAATCATCAAGCCTGGCAGGTTCCACAATTATCTAAACAATTTCTATTTAAGAACATAATAAATTTTGATCTTTGTGTGACTTATTTACATTAGTGCGTAGATTCTTATAACATTTCTTTTGATTATAGATTAACTCTACTTTTGGGACCACCAGGCTCTGGAAAATCAACCCTACTAAAAGCATTATCTGGAAAGACAGAATCTGGTTTAAAAGTAAATATATACATATCATCAATCTTTGATTGGTTGTATAAAAATGAATGTATTTGAAGCAGTAATGAAATTTTGTAGTTGAATGTTTTAGTCTACAGGGAAAGTAACATACAATGGACATGAACTTCACGAGTTTGTGCCTGAAAGAACTGCTGCCTATATCAATCAATATGACGTTCACTTGCCTGATTTAACAGTTCGAGAAACATTAAAGTTCTCTGCAAAATGTCAAGGAGTCGGTACAGGCTACGGTATGAAACATTATCCTCTCTATTCTATAAGAGTCTCTTTAACTGTTTATTGATATTAATGGTTAAGAACAGATATGCTTACGGAATTACTGAGACGGGAGAAAGATTTGAATATCAAGCCAGATCCTTACCTTGATGCACTAATGAAGGTACCAAGAAAGTGTTTGTTTATAATCGAGTTTAGTCGGATTTCATTATATTTTTTACAAGTATGAAAGCAGGCCTGGACATATGGATATTCAGTTCAGGTTCGGATGGGATATGTCAAATTTTGGATATTTTGGTATTAAAATCAAATTACCATTTGTGTAATTTCAAAATTTCAGTTCGGCATCAGTTTGGTTAATTGTCGGATTTGGGTTTGTTCGGATACTTGATTGGAGAATTATACTTAAACCAAAATATTGGGATACAGTGCGGATATGTAAAGTTAAGCAGTGTGTTTTTAATTATTTTACAGGCATCGGTTATAAAAGGACACAAGGAGTATGTGGTTACAGATTACGTTTTAAAACTCTTAGGACTTGACATTTGTGCTGATACAATAGTTGGGAACGATATGAAAAGAGGCATCTCAGGTGGGCAAAAGAAACGAGTGACGACAGGTACTAATGTTGAATTCTTAATAGCACTGTGTTTGTATTGAATTGTGTTCTTGATGTAATATACTTGGTTTTTGTGTGTAGGTGAGATGTTGGTAGGTCCAGTCGGAGCTTTCTTCATGGACAACATATCAGATGGTTTAGATAGTTCTACAACATTTCAGATTGTCAAGTGCATCAAGCAAATGATCGATGTTTTCGATAAAACTGCCCTTGTCTCTCTTCTCCAACCTCCTCCAGAGACATTTGAGCTCTTTGATGATCTCATTGTACTTGGGGAAGGTCGAATTGTTTACCACGGGCCGCAGAAAAATGTCCTAGACTTTTTTGAATCGATGGGGTTCAAGTGTCCTGAAAGAAAAGGAATTGCTGATTACTTGCAGGAAGTGAGTCATCTAACATCATTCTTATATTCAATGAAACAGATTTTGTATTGTACTAATGAATTCTAAACTATATATATAGATTTTATCAAAGAAAGATCAAGAGCAATACTGGAGTAATCCAGAGCTGCCATATAGTTATGTATCAGCAAAGCAATTCGAGGAAGGCTTCAAGGTGCATTCTTTAGGGAGCTCAATGAGGTCTCAGCTTGCGATGCAAGTAGATCGATGGAAATATCACAAAGCAGCTTTAACAAGGACTACATATGGAGCTAACAAGTTGGAGCTACTAAAGGCTTGCTTAGAACGAGAATCGATTCTAATGAGGAGAAACATCAGAACCTTCGGCTTCAAGTCATTTCAGCTCTGTATCAATGCTTTTATAATCGCAGTCGTGTTTTCGCAACAAAAGGAGTATCACAGCACAGTAAAGGACGGAATCATCTATATGGGAGCTATCTATTTGGAAGTGCAGATGATTTTCTTCTCTGGCATTTTCGAACTTCCAATGACTATTGATAAGCTTCCCGTGTTCTACAAGCAACGTCATTTCAGCTTTTATCCATCATGGGCTTTCTCCTTACCAGCCTCAATCATTACCTTCCCTTTATCCTTCGTAGAAGTCTTATTCGTGGTTTTATTAACTTATTTCTTCATTGGATATGATCCATCCATCACAACGTAAGTAACTACAATCTTTTTCTTTGGTCTGTTTATTATTAAAGGTATATATGTGAATAAGTATTATTGTAAATGCAGGTTCCTTAAACATTACCTAGTTTTGGCATTATGTGGACAAATGTCGTATGGACTTTTTCGATGTATCGCTGCAGTGACTCGGAATCATGTGGTTTCGAATACAATCGGATGTCTTGCTGTAATGTGGCTGCTGACATTCAGTGGATATGTATTGTCCCGAAGTAAGTTTCAGTTGTTGCTGTCCAGAATCATTCTCTGCATATATGAACCAAAACTTATGATGAATTGTGTAATCGCAGATCAAGTGCACAAATGGTTAACATGGGCGTATTGGACATCACCAATGATGTATATTCAAACAGCTATTTCGATTAATGAATTCCGCAGCAAATCTTGGAAAGATGTAATATCCTGGAAACCCTTGGTCAACATCTAATTTTGTCAAAACCAAAGTTTCACTATCTATTGTACAATTTGCAGGGTCTTGGAGTATCAGTATTGAAATCTCGAGGATTTTTTGTAGAAACTTACTGGTATTGGATTGGACTTTTAGCATTGGTCGTCTCCACAATTTTATCCAACATTATTACATCTTTGTGTTTGGCTTTTCTTAAACGTGAGTGTCCTAACTTCTTCTTCCTGCAGCAACTATGAGTTTTATTATTTCTTATTACATTCGTTAAATGTAAGGATCTTACTCTTGTAGAATATGGAGTATCCAAAGTTGCGGTTTTACAAAATGAACGCGAAGAAGCTGATAACAGCAATATGCTAATGACGCAACCATCGGACAGTAAGGCCTATAAAATCTCTCAGTATTGATCTCCTATAAAGGAACTAATGATCCAAAAAAATTCTTAAATTACTTAGGAGTACTGGTGACAATGAGAACTTGCAACGACAACAAAACGCGTATACCATTTAAGCCTTTGTACATGACTTTTGAAGACATCACATATTCTGTTAATACTCCAAAGGTAAGTGAATGGTTGGGGACAAAAGAACGCGTATACCATTCAAGCCTCTGCACTCAAACATATATTTTAAATACATATCTAAATATTATAAGTCATTACATGATTATAGGTAATTTCAGAAAATTTATGTTGATTTGTTTTGAATTTTTTGGAAATTAAACTTAAAACCTTTGATATTTAGATTTTCGTATGTTTAACTAGAGAAATCATGCTGAGCTCTTCTCAGTCTGGTGGTTACATGTCTCATCTCATGATTCAAGCATTTTAAATTCTATTCAAAAATCATAGTTCAATTCATAGTACTGTATATGTGCGAGAAACTAAAGAATATAATTTTGTAGGAAATGAAAGCAAAGGGCATAAGAGAGGAGAAACTAGTACTTTTGAATGGTTTAAGTGGTGCTTTTAGGCCGGGGGTTCTTACGGCACTTATGGGAGTGAGTGGAGCTGGAAAAACAACTTTGATGGATGTTTTGGCTGGACGCAAGAACACAGGATACATTCAAGGGAACATCAATGTCACTGGATTCAAAAAGAATCAAGACAGCTTTGCTCGTGTTTCAGGTTATTGCGAACAATCTGACATCCATTCCCCTCTTCTAACAGTCTACGAGTCTCTTCTTTATTCTGCGTGGTTGAGGTTACCTCCTGATCTCGACGCACATACTCGAGAGGTTTGTATTTCTCAATATGAACCGTTAAAGGATTTAAGAGACCATATAATTAAGAGTTAGAAATTTGCAGCTCTTTATTGAAGAGGTGATGGACTTAATAGAGTTAAAAGCATTGAAGGAAATGTTAGTTGGACATGTGGGAATTAGTGGACTATCAACTGAACAAAGAAAGAGAATGACAATAGCAGTAGAGCTTGTGGCCAATCCTTCTATTCTTTTTATGGATGAGCCAACTTCTGGTTTGGATGCAAGAGCTGCTGCAATTGTCATGAGGACCGTTAGAAACACTGTTAACACAGGACGAACTGTTGTCTGCACCATTCATCAGCCGAGTATAGATATTTTTGAATCCTTTGATGAGGTAATTTACTAGAATATTTCAAATCCGTTAGGTTTGTGATTTTTGGGCAATATATAATTATATGGTGATCCTCCTCTCTTGAGGTAGATTTTGGGTGTGAGTTAGACCCATAGTAAATATAATATTAGAACCCGAAGCTAATCCAATTGTGGACAATGGTCTTACAAACTTCACGCTTCAGATGTCTAGTCCTAAGCGTGAGAAGTGTGCTAGAATATTCTACATCGGTGGGGTTTGTGATTTTTGGGAAATGTATAACTATATGGCAATCTTCCTCCCCTGAACTAGGTTTTGGGTGTGACTTATACCCATACTAATATAACTCACAAAGTTTCTTCTTTATATGATTCCTGCTTGCCTTACAATAAATTTTGTACATATCTTTCATTTTGTTAGCTTTTCTTGTTGACAAGAGGAGGAGAAGAGATCTATGTCGGTCCAATTGGCCACCATTCCTCACAACTAATCGAATATTTTGAGGTAAGAGTGAATAAGAACTGAACTTATTCGATAAACACCGCTTCATTCCTCACAATAAATGAATAAGTTGTTTTTAGGGAATTCAAGGAGTAGAAAAAATCAAGGAAGGATACAATCCAGCAACATGGGCCCTTGAAGTTACAACAAGGACACAAGAAGATATTCTTGGTGTTAGATTTGCTCAAGTATACAAAAACTCAGATCTCTACCGGTACTTTGAGTTACATCCATATTATTTTTTATTAAAAACATAATTTAACAAAGTAAATTCATCTCAATGAAATTTCTTATGTGGATGCAGGAGAAACAAAGATCTGATTAAAGAATTGAACACGATTCCTTCTGATGCACAAGATATTCATTTCTCAACAAAATATTCACAATCCTATCTCACTCAATTCCAAGCTTGTCTATGGAAGCAACACAAATCATACTGGAGAAATGTTCCTTATAACATGGTGCGTCTTTGTTTTGGGGCCGCAGTTGGAATCATGTATGGAATCATCTTTTGGAGCCTCGGCAAAAGAAAAGAAACAAAACAAGATATCTTCAACAGTGTAGGAGCGTTAGCAACAATTGTTAATTTCTTAGGATCACAAAGTGCTGCTACTGTGCGTCCTGTCGTAATTGCTGAACGTACTGTTTTCTATCGAGAAAGTGGTGCAGGAATGTACTCAGCTCTACCCTATGCATTTGCACAGGTATTTTCAGTCCTATGTACCAATTAATCTTATCATAAATTTTGGTTCCTAAACTCAAACTTTAAACATTAAGGTGATAATCGAGATCCCGTATGTATTGGCTCAAGCTTGCATCTATGGATTTATCGTCTACGGGATGATAGGATACGAATGGACAGCTTCCAAGTTTTTGTTGAACATATTCTTTACCTTTATCAGCATCCTCTACAGCATATACACTAGTATCATGGTCATCGCCGTAAGCCCTAACCAAGAATCCGCTGCAATACTCAATGGTATCATATCCACATCATGGAACGTCTTTTCAGGATTCACTATTCCTCGTACTGTAAGTAACCAACCTCTTTTCCATGTCTAATTTATTAGTATATTGAAAATTTTCTTTAATTAATATATAAATCTAAGGCAATTGGCATGGAAAGATCCATGAATTTTATATACTGAAGCTTAAATAAACTGAGAAACAAATTCGCGCTGATCTAGTGGTAAAGGAGTGTCTATATAGATCTCTGTCACCTTGATTCGATTCGCCTTGGCCATCGGGGTTTTCACATGGTCACTCTGAATCCTAGGGATATTATAGATGGTTGGGCCTCTGTCCAAAGGGTAGTCAGGGCTCTATCCAGAACTCCTAGTTAATCAAACAAAAAAAATGGGTGCAACATTAACATTTATTTATGGGGTATTTAGATATTTCGTTTTAACAGTTTCTGAAAAATAGCTTTTTTATTTTATTTTTTGGTCGTCTGAAAAATAGCTTTTGGGAGAAGCGTTTCCGGATTTATGTATTGTTTAGTTTTTTAAACTGATAATATCATATTATTATACAAAATACTAAATCTTAATCATGTAATCAAGGGAACCCAAATATAAGTGATAACATTTTGATAATAATTTTGCAGAGAATGCCATTGTGGTTGAGATGGTTCACGTACGTGTGTCCAGGGTGGTGGGGTTTGTACGGATTGACAATTTCTCAGTACGGAGACGTAGAGACAAAGCTTGAGAGTGGTGAGACGGTTGTTGAGTTCATGGAAAGTTATTATGGATATGAACACGACTTCTTGTGGGTTGTCTCAGTTGTCCTTATTGCTTTCACTTTGTTTTTTGTATTAATTTTTGCTTTCTCGGTTAAGACTCTGAATTTCCAAAAGAGGTGATAAATTATGCCTCTATTGCTTTAGAAATTCTTGTAAACGCTAGTACCTCATATATCTATTTGTTTGATTCATTTTCTATGGAAAATTAGGTTTGTGTTTACAGGGTCCTACCTATATAAAAAATTTAAGGTTTATAAATTGTTTGTTGGAAACTAGATACTATATAGGAACCTAAAACTTAAACATCCACACATTAGAATCTTTGGAAAAACAAAACTCAAAATAAGAAAGCACATATATATATATAAGCTCCTAAACATTAAACCTCAAACTACAACCATAACAAAACTGTGATTCATCCCATTGAAAAGGTTGGTGCCAGAACTCGACAAAAGCTTAGAAAAGAAAACCAGATTAACACAGCTGGGGTCGGGACATGGTCGAAGATAAACACAATGCAGCTTTCCCACATGCGTAGTGGAGTGGAAAAACTAATGTTTCAGGATTTTTGTGAAAGTACACAGTTGAAATATTGTTGTAAACCTATTACAGAATCATAAATGTTTAAAAAGACTTACCTCACATTTCACAAAAAACATCGTATACTGAAAGAAAAGTACAGATAATATATAAGTACAAACGGTTTTATCAGTTGATTAGAACACTTATCTTAGCAAAAAAAAAAAAAAACAATTATCCTTTTGAATATCACAAATCCCGACCAACAGGAACTAAAACATACATTTCCTTAAATAAATGCAACGGATATAAAAAAATCTGGAGAGGAGAAGTTAAACCAATTATAGTTGTAGTCGTCAATTTAATTGTGTACGTGGAAAAGCTTGCAAACAACAAGAGAGAGGTTTGTTTAAATGGATTCGATCGAAGACCCTAAAAAAAGAAAAGAATTCATTTATATCAGAAGCATGACATCACTGCTTCATATGCAGGACGATGGGGCATTGGTTCTAGGTGTGTCGTACACCTCTACATTTTTGTAAGTTATACCAAAGATTCATAAAAGGTATAGAAAAAAGAAGTGAATTTCACACAAAATTTTAAGGGTACATCATACTTTAATGCTTCCGAATTTTTCCAGTGATTTCGATGAGATCACTCATGTAGACAAATAAAATTTCTATGATAAAACCTCTCTCTCCCCGTGCGTGCTCTTGAATTTACACGTTTTCTACTCAATCAATATCTTGAACAGGTTCTAACAAACTATTTCTAGTCAAACTCCGCAAGATCATGCAACAGCAAAAAGAAACAAGAGTTAGATCAGTTTTTTTGTTTCTTTTTTATAAAAAGTAACCTAGTCCTAAACCTAGGTTACCTTGGTGAAATTTGGCCAAATTTTACCTTTGTGCACTTACTCCCACAAGTATATAGAGTGTTGTAGCACGTTTAGCATCATATTCATATCCATAATGAACTAGCACGGAGAATTCAAGAAATGGTCCAATCTAGGTCCATCAACAGGTTGACAAACAATCACGTAAACAAGTATCTTGTAACTGACATATAAAAATCGATATTAAATAAAAACAGAGTAAAAACAGAACATGCAATTTATAATTAAACTAAATAAAAACAGGAACAATGCAACAATTTTCGGAGCTAAGCTGATCAGACTTAGACCTACACAAAATGCACCAATTGAAACAAACACGACTTTTATTTTGTTAAAGAATATGCCTATCTCCATTACTCCAAAACTAAAGGCTGAAAAACAAAAATGTTTGGCCGAAAAAATGGTGTTATTATAATTGAAATTAGGTTGGTTTGGCATTAATAACTCGGAAGGTCTACATCCGACCAAGTTGCTGATATTTTTATCAAAAGACTCATCAACATTTTGACATAAACGTGGTCGAGCTGGACATTTTACAATCCGCATTCCGCATGCTCTAACGAGGAAAGATGTGTTACACATAAATATTTTTGGTTGGTATTTCAAAAGAATATGCTTGACTATATATATATATATATATATATATANTATATATATATATATATATATATATATATATATATATATAATGGTTACATATACTTTATAGTCGATATAAAATATTTTCTATCCTTAGTCAATCCCATACTTGTGTATATGTAAAGCTAGAAATGGAGAAATTAACAAAGAAATATATTTTATAGCTTGCGTTGGCTTTTACAAAAGATCCCTTGAATAACCGGGGCCTTTATCTCTGGTGGTAAAGGGCTCACGGCTGTGATTTCCGTCACCTGGGTTCGAGTCCCGGCCACTGCAAATTTTACATGAGGGCTGCAGCTCTCCAGGAACGATGTTAGATCTTACGGAGTCCGCCTGCTAGTCTGGACGAGAAAGGATCCAAAGCGGTCTTACAAATTCCCAAGTGAGCCAGGATACCTGGTGCTAACCAAAAAAACAAAAAATCCCTTGAATTTTCGTATAATAGTCCTTTGTTCCGCGATAAATTTTCATCTTTTCCTATTGTTTTTTTCTTTTCGTCGACTATCTTTTCCTATTGTTATTGCTTATAAAGTATAAACTGGACAAATGCGTAGATAATTACAATAAAAGGTATAAAAAAAAGTTGAACAATTTTAGTTAGTATGTGCTCTTTACCGAGTGCAAATGACCAGAAAAAAAAGGAAAAAAAAAAGGAATTTAATTATTATTGATAGGGAAAGATGAATATACATTGATGAATGAAATATTTGATAATAAAATAAAGTTCGGTCATGATACAGCCACATGAAATTTACTTTATCTACTCCATTGCTTATATTATAATTTTTTTTTGGGGGGTCAATTTCTCAATCTACATAGAAGGAATTTATTCATCTACAATTTTCATTTCCATTTAGTTGGCTCAAAAGAACAATTAAGCTCCTTTCTTTACACAATTCCAGCAACCAATCTCCTCTTAAGTTCCATCCTCATAAGTTGACGGTCATGTGCTCCGGTAGCCATCATTCCTCTGTTCTCATATGCTCGTCGGAGAAGATACGGTATAGCGGTTTCCACCGGTCCGAATGGCATGTACTTGCTAACATTGAACCCGGCTCTCTTTAAACCAAAGGACAATGCATCTGACATACCATATAGTTGTGCAAATTCTATCTTTCCATTTTGTTTATCAATGCCAAGGTCACTTGCTTTCCTTGATGCAAGTCTCCCTGAAAATCGAAACATATCGACAATTAGCATTCGATTAAAAGCTATCACAAATTAGGGTTTACAATGTGATTGATTGAATTCCTTACCCGAATCGGCGTTATGTGTTGCAAGAACAACACCAAAGCCAGATCCATTCGAGGCTTTCTCCATTAAGAAAGTCATACAGTCATTGTAACAAGAGTGTGTATCCTGAATTGTGTCATGAATCGGTGACTTGCAACCCAAGGAATCAGCCAATCTAGCTTCGCTAGACATGTAGGCTCCTCTAACCAACTTAAATCCCATAGGAACATTCTCTTTCTCAGCATCTTGTACTGCCAAATGTAATCTCTCACCAGCGTCTCTTAAGTATGCTTGAATAGTGTTATAAACAATCGGTCGGTCTTTGTCTGCATTGAACATGATTGCAGATGAATAAGCCATGTAATCGATAGCCGGTTGCAGGATCGTGTCTTCGGCATCGATTAGCAAAGGTACATTGGACTCTTGACATTTCCGACAGATCTCTTGGATCCTTTTGTGAGCTGCTTCGAGCTCCTGTTCTTCTTCAGCGGTTAATGGTTCCGGTTCTGAGTTCGTGTGGTAAAGAGGACTCGAATCCGAAAAAACCGAGAACGATTTGAGCTTCCATGAGAGTTTGAAGCCAGGTCTCTTGTATTCCCATCGAAGCAAATCGCTCACTCGTTTTAGAAGACTAATCGGACAAATCGCTGTGATCTTCACGACCACTGAGCTAAACTGTTAAGACAAAGAAAGGAAACAAACCAGGTCAGTATAAAACCAATGATAATAGATTTAACCGGGAATAAACCAGGTCTTAATTACACAACAATAAACCGGGATTTTAATAACCGGAGAATATGCCATTAGTTTTCTTCAGAAAGTTCTAGTCCACCTAGAAGGTCAAATCTCCAACAACTAAGACCTCGTGCTTATAGATCTAATCCGATAATGACGAGTTACCACTGAATTTTTCACCGCAAGAATAAATTTCAAAAAACGAATTTAAAATTAAATAAATAAGACACAGTGTAATATTAAATAAATAAGACACAATGTCATTTTCATAATGCAAGTTGGGTATTAAGGTTTTGATAATGCGTTTAAATTACCTAACTAATAAATTAATACTTATACGAAAACAAATAGAAATTAAATATAAAAAACATATGCAAGTGAGTTGATGTAGGAATAATGTTTAATTTTTATCAAAAAAAAAAAACTTATGCAAGTGTACTTTGTCAGAGTACGGAGATTTGGCTGTCGAACCAAACAACTTGCCAAATCTGACAATTACGTCTCCATTAACAAAATTATACGATTTAAAATATATAATTATGATTTAGATTTTTTCTTTTGTCTGTTCTGATATTTCAAAAAACAGAGGAAAATCTGAAATTAAGATAACTTACATGAGATGTTGGTAGAGTTTTAGCAGCTTCAATAGTTCTAATGAATTGTTGCATGTTATCATCACAAGAAGCAGCATCATTAGCATGTTCAACACCATAAACAAGCATGCCTTTAAGACCAGTAGCGTTATAAACGCTTCGAACGCGTTCAGCAGCTGCGTTTGCATCTTCACCAGCACAAAAATGATCATAAAACGTATTTTTAACAAGTCCATGGACCATGCCACGTGTCAAGGAAGCGTCCATGAGTTTAGAACTCATAACCCATGTTCCTAAATCGACCATAGGACCAATCGCCGCCGCATGCAACACGGCGGTGGAACGGAGAAGTTCGGTTGTTGGAATCGAAGAGAAAAGACGAGCTTGATCGGATAGATCGAGAGTTTCATCATCTGTGGATTTTGGGTGGTGGTGGAGAGGTGGTTCCGGTGCTTCTTGTCCAAAGGAAAGAATCTCCGGGACGACGGCGGTGGAAGCCGTGACGGTGGGTTGACCCACCGGGTTCAAGGAGGTGAATCGGTAAGGACGACGAATGAAGTTTGTTCGGAGAAGACGGGTTGCCATAAAATTCAAAGCTTTTTGTGTTTTGATGATAAAAAAACTTAAAACGTTTTTTGATGTTTCTGAGGCTTTTTCGGTTTGGTTTCTCTGTTTTTTTTTTTGTTCTCTCAAACGTTTTGTGTTGTTGTGATGATTTTTTTTGTTTCTGCCTTCTGTGTTAGTGTTTAGATGTATTTATAGAAGAATGTAACACCATATACATACATGTTTGACGTGTTCGATATATATTTAGATGCCTATGTGTACAATTTTTAATCGGATTAATTCAGATTAATTAATCTATAGAAAAACAGTGGAAAAAAAGAATTCTAAATTTGCAATGGAATCTTTTGTAAAGAAAGTAAAGAAAAAATGTTACTAATTTGATTTCAATTGTAAAAATTAGTGAGAAATCTCAATATACCATATATATGGTACATTTATTTTAAAAATCTTATTTTATGGTATGATATAATGTGTAATCTTCACAAAAAAAGGTTTGAGACTTTTAAGGTTAGGTTAATGTGAAATCTGATCAAATTAGAGTAATCTGATTGGTGTTTTATGATTTCAAATTAGAGTAATTTGATTGGTGTTAACTAAACATAAAATTTAGTTACTTTCCTGTAAAAAATGAATAAATTTTTAACCACTTATGAAATGGACTTCCTTAAAAAGTAGAAGTATTATAGGGGACCGGAATCCAAAATAAAAAATAAATTAAAAAGAATTATGAAATCTAGAGGCTACGTTATTTAATTTAGGTCCACAGATATTAGCTGTACTCAATTTACAATGATAGTTTATTGGAAAAGCGTAAGTGGAAGATTGTGCCGTAATTTTCTCAAAGGAAAAATTCACAAAAAAAAAGAAATTAAAATTAAAGGCGTCAGAGACAGCAAGGTCCTGAGTCATCGGATAAGTATTTAATTTGATAAAATTTGTTGAAAAAATAATAATTAATTTCTGGCGAGACGGTGGTGGGAAGATATGAAAGATGAGTCGATGATGAATCGGATTCAACATGTGGACTTTTGACTTATTCTTTGAATCTTTTGACTTTTCTAATTTGGAATCTTTGGAATCTTAAGGACTCTTAACTTTGAATTAATCAATAACAGATTCTTTTCTAAGAAAAGTAAATACATGTTTAAATATAGGTTTTCACGAAATTCTTTTTTTTTCTTTCTTTTGCTTCAGCACAATTACAGTTTAATTCAACCACGTTTTTTATTCTATTTATAAAAAGTAGTAGTGAATTTTATTAAGCTTATTTCGAAACTATTATACAACAATATAAAAAAAACATAGTAAACCAGATAGAAATAATAATTTGTATCAAAAAATTTTAAAAGATTAGATGATATAATATGACAATTTTATTTAAATAATATCACTTTTTCCAAACCTATTACTTTTGTCTAGTTAAAAGTATCATATGATATAATTTTATAAAACATTTTAAAAAAGATTAACTAAGTTATAAATATTTAATATCGGGTCCAATTCTTTTTAATGGTTATTACTCATGTATCTAGAATTTGACCCATCATATTGTAGTTAATAGAAGGTGTCAAGGTCTTGTTAATTTAATTATTAACTAAATTTCTAAAAATTTTAACAATATTAGGTAGCGTAAATACAACTATCTAGATCAAACTTAGATGGAAAAAACTTGTCCAATTAATAAATTTTAAAAATTGAATCTTTAAAATTAAATTAAAGTATTGAATCTTTTAGATGTAATTGTTGAAAAAAAACAAAACATCATTGTTTCTTCCAAACTAACCCCAACCCACTTGACATACAGAAGTGAAGACGGACCAACCAAAGGTCCAAAACTAAAGATAAGTCATAAGTATACTTATTCAAATTGATGTCGCACTTTTTCGAAAACTGACAATAGAGAATCTTTTTTAGAAAAAAATAATCAGATCTTTACACAAAAAAATAAAGAAAATTGGGACCCAATTTTCTTCTCCCCAAAAGGGTAGTACTTTACGAAGTTCTGGCAAATAAAATTTTATTTATATAATAAACTAATATCGACGTGATTTGAGCCGTTAAATGGAAGGAGAGAGGGTGAAGAGGTCACGTGAGGAAGTAAAGAGAGTAGGTACACATTGGACACGAGACAGTTGCCAGCTGTAGCCGCCATTTTTATTGGTCCAACCCAACTTCGCATGCAATATTCCCCTTTTTACATTTTTTTCTTCTACAAAATCAATTCATTCAATTATAGGTTCTTTTTAATATAAAAACAAATTTATACTCCATCCATCCTTCTATTCTTTATTAGTTCATGTTTTACGATTTCTATGCAAAATTTATTATATTTTTAACTCTTTAAATTCTGCAGATTGATTTATGATTGGTTAAACTATTTTAAAATTTGTTGAAAACTATATTTTGTTTAGAAAAAACAAAACAATTAATGATTTTTTAATATGTAAAAAATTTAAAACATTAACTAAAAAAAAATAGAGGGAGTATATTTTTCAGTAGTTTAGCTAACTAGCTAGTTTTGTGCATAACAGTACAGATAATGGTCGGGAACAGTAAATTTGGAAAATTTGATTTACTTCCCAAACAATTTCCACTACATACCGGGATGAATTTCGGGAATTGGGAACAGTACGGGAAATTTGAGACTCAAAAACTTTCCGAACCATTCCCAAAATCTTTATAAATCGAGAAATTGTGGTACATGTACGGAAAATAGTTTAGGAAATACGAGTAATAAAAAATTAAAAGTATTATTATAAATTATATAATCACTAAAATAAAAATGTAAAAAAAGATATATCAATGTTTCCAAAAATTACAAAACTACAGTGTTATAATTTATAATTAAATGACCAATATTACCACTTTTTATCAAAAATACTAGTCTATCCATATTAAATAGTTTGTATTCCTTGTAAAGTTGTGATATTTTAAGTCAAATATTGTTATGGGCTTGATTTTTATTATTTGAAACATATTTATTGTTTGAATCTTATATATTTTAATATTTTATTAATATAAATAAATACCCAACAGGAATTTAGAAAATTTTTATACATATTTTGGATTTTTTCCCTTACTCGTTTTGACATTGTTTTTGAATCTGAACGATAAATTAGGATTTCTTATTTCTGAAAAGCACGGGAATCACGAATCGGAACAGGACAGGAGTCCTGATATGGACAGGACTAAAACTAGCCCTAAATGAAACAAATTAACTCCATGTTTTTTCCTTTCACTTATAATATCCAACATGCTTCTATTTGCCTTTCAATTAGGTTTGGGTTCATTTATAATTTTCTATTCTATCAGTTTTAAAAATACAGTAATTTTGTAAAAACTAACTAAAATTTGATTAAATTCGATTTGATTCTCTTTAATTCCAAATAGATACTTGAAATAGGAATCAAATTAAACCGAAATATTTGAAATTCCATTTTTTTGCCTAGAGCTAGCTTTAGTAGTACTTTTAATGTAGTTTTTCCCCCCTCTACCATAATAGTACCTATTAACTTCTTATTTTCAAATATACATATACAATTCATCTCCAATATAGTTTTTAACAGCAATAATAAAATTTATAGATTGATATTGTTTGGTTTATAGAAAAATTTATCAGCTATTTTCTCTCATTATCGTAGGTGTATTAAGAAATTTCTGATTATCATATAATATTATGGGCAAAACTGCTAATTAGCAGCTATATTTATTATTTTATCCATTATTCATTTAACTTTTGTTTTACAAAATTTGAAAGATATTATTTGTGTAATTTGTTTTGTGAAAGACGGAGATTTTTCGAGTTAGAATAAATTTAAGAAACTAAGTTAACATACAATGGTAAATAAAACATTTTACTAACTTTCTGATACCATCAAACTAATATAAAATCCAACATTTACTAGCTTTCGAAATTGGCTGAAAACCAAACGATAAATTGAAAAAACAAAGAATATCGTTTTAACAAGAAAAAAGGATTAAAAAAAAAATTCAAACACCATGTGGAAAAGTTGGTCCACATTTTTTTTCTATCAAGTGTATGTGTTTCCTTGTGAAAAAGACAAAACCTAGCTTGCTATTACAACGAAACAAAAAGTGAATGTTTTAGTGTCTCACTTTTATGTACTAGTGAAAAATAAATTTGTATTAGGTTTTTATAGAGAGTACATGACCCAAATATGCATATCGAATCTGAAATTAGGGAACAGATCCTGGGTATACGAGTATCTGGCATCTACTTAATTTGTTGTTGATTGGTTTTATTGTTTTTTTTTTGTTGAAAAATATCAAATAAATTGTTTTTGTTTGGTGATATCATGAAAAAAATGAAACAAAAATATGGCAGGAGAAAATGGACTACTAATTAAATATTGTTGAAAAAGAAATACAATTTTCACATTCATTATTTCTATCACGATGGAGAATTTCTTTTATATTTATTTCTCATATAGTTTGTACACTTCTCACGAAGATAATTTTTTTCATTAACATTTGAATCGTAAAATCTTTTTTTATATAAATTATTGAACAAAAGAATAAAGAGATACAAAATCTTATTACAATTTAGTTTAACGATCACCATTGAAATGGAAAAAAAAAGCTCAGCTCATGAACAAACAAAAGAGAAAAAAAGATATTATTTCCGTTAAACGAGAAAAAGAATGTACAATGGTCTTATATACACATGGTCAATAACCGGAATAAACCAAGAAGAGATTCATTAATCTAACCGAATTAATGAGAGTATTAACTCTAATTCAACAAAACTCAATTCAGGAGCATTATCAGACGTAATAGTTTTTTACTTTAGAAGAATATTGGGTCTCAACAAGTTGCAGAAAATATGGGAAAATAATTTGAACAGGACTTTTATTACGCATGAGATAAATCGAGGTTACACGAGTTGAATAATCAACAATGGTAAAGTAACGAAAACATTCTATAGTCTCATTAACAAAAGGTCCCCAAACATCACGGTGAACCAAATCAAAAGGATTATCAGCCAAACTATTATGAGAAACAAAAGGTAAATATTTTTGCTTAGCCAAAGGACAAACATAACAAGGGAAAGAACTAGACAACTTCTTAGACAAAGAGAGATGAGAAGATAAAGAATGTAATTTTGCTGAAGACAAGTGTCCAAGGCGTTGATGCCAGAGGTCCTTATCTACAGTGAAGACATAGAGGTTATGAAAGCTCTACACTTCCCAGTCATCGAGCCCTGAGATAGGTCTTGTATAATGCAAGAATCAGGATAAAAGTGAGCAGAACACAAACTGGTGGTAACGAGACTACTAACACTAATTAAGTTGAATTGAAAATAAGGAGTATGCAAAACATCATAAAGAATGAGTTTATCTGATAAATGCACTGTGTCAACATGAGTAATGGGAACTCTAACACCAGTAGGTAATGTGACTGTCAAAGAATCAATTAACTTGTAATCTGCAAAAAGATTAAGGTTCGAGCAAACATGGCTAGTTGCTCCACTATCAACAATCCAAGCATTACGTGGTATATGACTAGTTAGAGAAGATAAGCAATAGTGATGGTAGGTCAATTTATTGTTTTCTAGGCGAAGATTTATGGATATGAATGATATGATACCTGCAAAAGACATATAAGACATTAAGCCATGAGCAGTGATTGATGGCACTGGATTTTGAGACTAATTGCTACCAATTTGAATCTGAGAATTGAGCTGAGAGATGAGTTGTTGAACTTGTTCTTTTGAGAATGAACTAAGATCCAACATATTATTAGTAGAAAAGGAAGTAACATGCTGAGAGGATGCTATTTCTGTCATCACATTAGCCACTGTATTATCCTTATGATAAGGTTGCTTCCATTGAGATGTGTTGTTGTTCTCTGCACATTATGTGTTTGATTGACTAAAGATGAAGCTTGATTCTTGGCTCCAGGATGACCACGTAGATAATCGTGTAATATGTAGCATTTAGTAACTACATGACATATCATTCCACAATGTATATAGACTGGATGAGGCTTAGGCTTGTAGCCATTTGCATAAGCAGCAAAGTATTCTTCATCTAGAAGAACATATGAAGCTTGAAAAGCAACATTATCAACAGCAGTTACCGGTTTGATGATCCTTTGTCTTTCATCTTGACAAACCTTGTTAAAAACTTCTTTTATATCTGGCAAAGGTTTCAACATTAACACTTGACACTTTGTAGCTTCATAAGACTCATTTAAACCCATCAAAAACTTCATTACTCGACTTCTATCAAGCATCTTTTTCCAATTTGCTGCAGCAGCACATTCACACTTCCCACAAGCGCATATAGGCAATTCCACAAAATTCTTATAAGTTTCCCACAATGTTACAAGCCCAGTATAATAAGAATTGACATCTCGTGCACCTTGAACAACAATATACAATCTTTGTTCTATCTCAAAGATCTTGCAAGATCATCTTGCTTAAACCGATTCATCAAACTATTCTAAATTGCTTTTGCAGTCGACATATATAGAAGACTAGCACTGATATTCTTCAAAACAGAGTTAAGCAACCAAGTAGCAACCATATTGTTGCATCGAGACCAAGATCCAACATTAATATCATCATCAGGAGGTTTAGGAATGGTTCCATTAATGAATCTTAATTTGTTTCTAACATTCAAAGCAAGAGAAACTGACCTCCTCCACAAGTGAAAATCAGCTCCGCCTGTGAAACGATCAGAAACAAGAATAAGTCCGGCGTGGTCATTGTTGTGTAGATAAGGATTTTTGTACAAATCCATTGATTGACGAGATGAATTAGCTCGAGAAATCGCTGGATCTGGTTGAGTATTTTTCTGAATCACCATTGACGAACAAAAGATTCAAAGAATCAAGAACAAATTGAAGAAAAATCAAAGAGAATCACGAAACGATGATCTCAAAAAGAAGATAAGCAGAAGACAAAGCTTCAAAATCAGAGAGCAAAAGAATTTACTTGCTCTGATACCATATTACAATTTGGTGTAACGATCACCATTGAAACGGGAAGAAAGAGCTCAGCTCATAAACAACCAAAAGAGAAATGAAGATAATATTTTCATTAAATGAGAAAAAGAATGTACAATGGTCTTATACACACATGGTCAATAACGAGAATAAACCAAGAAGAGATTCACTAATCTAACCGAATTAATCAGAGTATTAACTCTAATAAATATGGATTACATCGATTACTTTGACAAAAAAAAACAGAGCAATGTCAATAACTACTTAGCTCCTAAATTAATTAGTACTAAGAAAAATTATAAAGTTAGAACAAAGCAAGTGTAATGAGTTGGGTTAACCATTGCGGGACCAAGTCGAGAAGAGCTTCAAATGTTTACGTATAGTTCGAAGCGACAAGAGCTTATTTTTGAGCACTCAATCCAGTTGATCGAATGTCTCATCACTTGTAGAAGACATACAATGTATCATCTACTAAAGTATTATACAAATCACATGTCCTGATTGTTTTCACTCCCTGTACCTATAAACGAGACTAGGGTAGTTCAAATGAGCAAGCTAGAAGGTGTAAGAGTGTTGTAGGTGTCTTGCTTGGCCGAGATTGTTTTATACCATATATTTGAAGGAGTTGAAGGTTTGAGCTCGTCCCACATAAGTTTGGTGGAGAAGTAGGTTTTCCTCTTACCTTGTGGAACTCATAAGTGTAAGTCTCAGTCACTATCAAGATTAGGAGGAGAGGTCGCCTATAATGTATGGCAACCACCGCAACGTCCATGTTTCGAAAACTAGCAGGCAGTCTCCAGTTACCACCTCTGCAAGTTTGAGGCAGCCTTGCACCATCTGCAAGTTTGAGGCACCCTTGCACCATCTGCATAACTATAAATTGTTTACCCCTTAATCCTAATAACATCAATAAGAATCTCTTATTCGACAAATGTTCATACCAAATTAAAAGGATATATATAGAGTTCCCATTCCTAAGCTGGCAACGAAAAAGACCCTTAGCCAAAGGTCAAAGGTTAAGAGAGATCATCATATCCAAGAAAAACTTTATTTAGGTGTAATTGACCAGAAACATTGGGATTTGAGCACATGTGCTCTCATCCAAGCAACCCATAGAGACCATGCACTTGAGAGTAATGGCCAAACAAGCTTGAGATTAAGAGATTTGTTCCAAATGCTTAGATTCTAAACCCAAAACCACCTTCTTTTTTAGATAAGCAAATCTCCTTCCAAGACACTTTAGTGAATGATCTTTTATCAAAAAATTTTGTCAAAAGAAATTGATTACACAAGTTTTGAATTTCTTTAAACAAGCCTTAAAAAGAGGAATTGTTGATTTATACACCAGATCCTCCTAAAATCTCAAACAATATTCTAGGGATTATGTAATTCCTAGTGAGACTTAACTATTTGATGAAACAGACTTTCAAAAAGAAAAAGGTTTTTTGTATATTTAGTTTTGATTAACTATTATTTCTAAATAAGCTTTAAATATGGTTATAGGTTATTGAAAATACTTTTAGACTATTGTTACTATGTTTCCGTTTCGTAGATGCAAGGAGATATCAATTTGAGTATGGTACGATCATAGATATTCATTTGTCAGACATAAGATGATTATTAATTTTATTAAATAGTATGCTACAAAGTAAGAAAATAACAAGGAGTTTAGAGCTTGTTTTTGTCATTATTAACAAAGAATCTTTTTTTTTTTTTTGTCAACTGAATATATATAATAATCAAAAAGAGTTTACAAAACTTGAATCATTTGCCAACTCTCTAACACTACGGGCAAGAGCATCGACCTTATAATTCAAGGATCAAGAAATGATATGAAGGGAAAAGGATCAAAAATTACAAATGAGTCTCTCAAACTCCTCTTGGTAGAAAGAGAACGCCGGCCAGTCTACTGGATTAGAAAAGATTTGCGGAACATCTGCAGAATCCGATGCCATCTCCACGTCCATCTAGTGTAAGCATAACAAACTCTCCATTGCCCATAGGAACACCTCAACCTCACAATATAGTGCAGAAAGACTACGTCGAACTCCTCTAGACCCCATACATTCTCCACTAGTAGAATCCAAGAAAGAAATCCATCATAACCCTGAGAATGGGTCAGAATCCTTCCAAGACCCATCCATGAAGCATCTATAACCTGAAAAAACCAGCTGCTCGATTGAAGGACAAGCTACGGAGGTCCATACTGATTGTGGAATGATTGGACCGGGTTGCTTCATTGATGATTTTGCGCCTCTAACCATGTTGATGCCTCCGTCTCAGCCTCCTGAAAAACGTTGGATCTTTCTTGGTATTTGAGAAACAATTTTCATTCGTGCTTTCCAGAGATGCCAAATAATCCATGGGAAAACCTTAGTATACGGGGAACTCGCCAAAAAAGGTAGTCAATATTTGACCATAATGAATTACCCAGGAATATATTAATTGGAGATGGAATATTTGAAAGCGCCCATATTTGAATTGCTGAGGGACACTCAAAAATTACATGATTGATTGTCTCATCATCAAAACCACATTGAGTACAAAGGGAATCACATTGGACACCTCGATGTTTTAAATTATTTTTAACAGCCGTACAACCAGAAATAGCTTGCCAAATAAAATGTTTAATTTTAGGAGGACAATCTAGTTTCCAAACATGAGCTTCTAGTTCTTTAAAATGGGGACCATAGGTAGTATCTTTAATCATTGAATCCGTTTTGACCGAATGATATCCGGATTTCACTGAATATCTTCCTGTCTTTGTGAAGTGCCACCCCCAGTAATCCGCTTTTTGAGTTTTTGGAATGCAAATTCCCAAAATTAGTACTACGTCTAATGGAACAAAATACTGTCTTAATAAGATTTCCTTCCTTGTTCGTGTATTTAAATCAATGAATTAATCAATTGTGAGATCATGATAAATGATAGGCTTAGCGCATTAGGTGGTCTTGGAATTATATCAACAAAAAATCTCTTATTAGAAAAAAAAAATCTCTTATTAAGAAAGAAAAAAAGAATCTCTTATATTCAATAAAAAACGTACTATTTCCAGTTAAAAGTTTCAAAGCGGAAGTAAAAAATAATTTATTTGGTCGTAGTAAAAAATCTATTACATCAACTTTTCATACTATTTTTACAATCTAAGAGATTAATCTAACATTAAAATAGTAGATAAAACATTTGCAAGTTTTAGAAACCATCAAAACCAATATGAAAACCACATAACTTGGCTAAAAACCATACAACAAATTAAAAACCAAAGAAACAAGTTTGAACACCATGTGAGAAAATTTTGTCTACAATATCTTCTATCAAAATATGTGTGTTCCTGGTGAAAAACAAAAAAAAACTAATAGTTCAATGAAAACAAAACAAAAAGTAATTGTCTCACTAATCACTACTATGTAAGGGAAACCCAAAACACCTGAATTGTGTTATTTTTACCCCAAAATTATATGAACCGTTTGTATTAGTAGTAAAAATAAACTAATTATCTTAATTGCCAGTTTAATATGATATTTCAAAATTTTATCTTTTTCCATGTCTAGTTTAAGGGTTATATAATTTAAAAGGTGTTAACTTCAACTAAAATATGTTTTAGACTTATTATTTAAATTTACGACTCTTTCAATTTATATATACTATAAACATGCATTTAATAATGAGAAATGTATTTAGTCAAGTTGTTGAATTTATTTCTATTGTAATTTTTTACCAAAGTTTGATTACATAAAGTTGTGTGTCCTCACATGATAATGTTTTGTTATTTTAGGAGCGGATTTAAGTTATGAATTAGTTTTATCAATCTAATTGTTGACAAAAACATTTAATTATTAATAGTTAACACTTTTTAGAATTGAACTATTTTAAACTCAATTATAATAATATATTGAACTGTCGTGTAGTAAACATGCAATCGTAATATTTGGTGTATTTTTATGGTAAATGCAAAAATTTGGTGTAAGTTTTTCTGATAAAAATAATATATTAGGGATATTTTATAAAGCTTTTTTTCCATTATGTAAGAGTGGAAAACAAAATTTTTATTAAAAGAAAAAAAAGACTATGATATATATAGGGAGTGTACGGCATCTACTTTGTTGTTGTTTGTTGATATTCCAAAAAAGTGAAACAAAGATGAGGTTGGTATTTGAAAAAACAAAGTGGACAACTCATATAATATTGTTTATAAAAATATAATTTACACATTAATTTTTTCTTTCTTTCTTTTGGTAAAATCTTTTTTTCTTTTTGTACATATAAATGTGAATAAATCGTTTTTCAATAAAAAAGAAGTGAATAAATCATATTTTTAAATAACATATTAATATGGTTATAGGAATACTTATAGAATATCGGCACTATTTTCTATTTGTTAGACTATCGTCACTATTTTTGTTTGTCAATCATGCGGTGATTATCATACTCATCTTATTGAATATGATAAAGCCTAAGAAAAATAGAAGGGTTTAGAATTTGTTTGTCATTGTCAACAGATAATCTTTTAGATCCAATCAGAACCGTACAACAATCAATAAAATTAAAGGCGAATTACTAGATTAGAACCAAAGTAAGAGTTAATTATTTAAATAGAGTAAATGTTTGAAAATTATTAAAATAGTTTTTTTAGTTCTATAAATACCATTTTACCCCTTTTTGATGAATAAACAAAAACGTAATTACAAAACTGCCATTAATGAAACTTGCCACGTAAGCGGTCCCGCATTGACCAACGCTACTAAACTAATTGAGCGCAACGTGATAGAGTTAATCATATCTTAGTAGACTTAAAGTATGTATAATAGAATTGACATGAATTAAAAAGTCGTGTACAGTAGAGTTAAAGTGTATTCATAGTAGAGTTAATTTTCCCGCTTTCATCATCTCTACTAAACTAATTGAGTCAACGTGATAGAGTTAATCATATCTTGATAGAGTTAAACTGTGTATAATACTGTTGAAATGTATGAAAAAGCAGTGTATAGTAGAGTTAAAGTCTATGCGTAGTATAATTTATTTTCCTGCTTTCATCAACTCTACTAAACTAATTGAGTCAACGTAATAGAGTTAACCATATCTTGATAGAGTTAAAATGTGTATAATAGAGTTGACATGAGTTAAAAAAGTAGTGTATAGTGGAGTTAAAGTGTATTCATAGTAGAGTTAATTTTCCCGCTTTCATCAACTGTACTAAACTAATTGAGTCAACGTAATAGAGTTAATCATATCTTGATAGAGTTAAACTGTGTATAATATAGAGTTTAAATGTATGAAAAAGCAGTGTATGGTAAAGTTAAAGTGTATTCATAGTAGAGTTTATTTTTCCGCTTTTACGAACTCTACTAAACTAATTGATTCAATGTAATAGAGTTAATCATATCTTGCTAGAGTTAAACTGTGTATAATAGAGTTGAAATGTACGAAAAAGCAGTGTATGATATAGTTAAAGTGTATTCATAGTAGAGTTTATTTTCTCGCTTTTACCAACTCTACTAAACTAATTGAGTGCAACGTGATAGAGTTAATCACAACTTCATAGAGTTAAAGTGTGTATAGTAGAATTAAAATATATGAAAAAGTAGTGTATGGTAGAGTTAAAGTTTATTCATAATAGAGTTTATTTTCCCACTTTTACCAACTCTACTAAACTAATTGAGTGTAACGTGATAGAGTTAATCATAACTTAGTAGAGTTAAAGTGTGTATAGTAGAGTTAAAATGTATGAAAAAGTAGTGTATGGTAGAGTTAAAGTTTATTCATAGTAGGGTTTATTTTCCCGCTTTTACCAACTCTACTTAACTAATTGAGTGCAATGTGGTAGAGTTAATCATAACTTAGTAGAGTTAAAGTGTGTATAGTAGAGTTAAAATGTATGAAAAAGTAGTGTATGGTAGAGTTAAAGTTTATTCATAGTAGGGTTTATTTTCCCGCTTTTACCAACTCTACTTAACTAATTGAGTGCAATGTGGTAGAGTTAATCATAACTTGGTAGAGTTAAAGTGTGTATAGTAGAGTTAAAATGTATGAAAAAGTAGTGTATAGTAGAGTTAAAGTTTATTCATAGTAGAGTTTATTTTCCTCTTTTTACCAACTTTACTAAACTATAGCCTAACTCTACCAAACCATTACCAAACTTTACCATTCAAACCGGAAATTACGATACAAACTCTACCACACATAAACGAACTCTACTACACTAACAAAAACTCGTGATGAAGTCTTCTAAACTAGAACCTAACTCTACCAAACTATAACCTAACTCTACCAAACCATTACCAAACTCTACCATTCAAACCAGAAATTACGATACAAACTCTACTACACATAAACGAACTCTACTACACTAACAAAAACTCGTGATGAAGTCTTCTAAACTAGAACCTAACTCTACCAAACCATTACCAAACTCTACCATTCAACATAAATTACGAGAATAACTCTACCATACTTAAAACCCAGAAACCCACGAGAAATTCGCCGAAGACATAAAATCCATTTCGAAATCTAATGTTAAAGAACAAAATCGAGAGAAATTGATAGAAGAAGTTTGCAATTGAACCCAGAAATTGAGAGAAGAAGAACGAAATTGAAAAGAAGATGAAGAACGAAATTGAGAGAGAAATTGAGAAAAGAAGAACGCAATCGAACCCAGAAAACGATTTACCCAAAGATTGAAAAGAGAACACGAAAAAAAAACGAAACTTACCTTTGAAAATCTATGGTTGAACGGTTCGTAATGGTGAGAGGAAGACGAAACAGGAGAAGAAGAAGAAATGAAGGAAGAAATTTTTTTTTTTACTTCATTGCACCCTTTCCTCTTTTTTTCCAACAAAAACTATTTGAGTCATTTCTCTATAATTTGATTTTATTTGAATAATTTTTTCTAAAATTGAAGGTTTAGTGCAAATCTATTAAATCAACTTTTTAATTTTTGTGTCCAATAACCTGATTCATTTCAAATTAAATATTTAACTAATTACAGGGAAGTTTTGTTAAGTTTACATTTTGTTATCTTACTCTAGTTTTGTTTGAAACCTCAGTCTTCACATGATATTAAATATTGTGGTTTTAAAAAGATTTAAGTTATATATAAGATATTCTCGATCTAACTGTTTGACAAAAAAAATTAATTACAATCAACATAAGTAAAAGGAAAAAAGTGCTATCCAAAATAATAAGAAATATAGTTTATCCATAATATATTTTTTGAGATGAGATACAATGGACACATTAATCTTATTTTTAACTAGTTTATAGAATTGTTTCTATTGTTAGTTGGTTTTTTGTCAACTATATAAACTTAAACTTCAATGGTGACATTTATTTTGTTTTCTGTTTACTGAGCTTTCCTCATTTTTGTGATTATAATAGTTTATCTAATAATTCTAATATCAAAGGTTCGACTTTTTTTCGTTACAATTGATAGGTTAAAAAGAAATTAATTAATAAAAAATAATGAATGGTGACAATGCGTTGATACTAACCTAATTTTAGGCTATAATTTTTGACAAGTTGAAAAAACTGTGTCATCAAATAAATAATCTAAAAATTGTCAGGATCATGAACCTATGGTACTATAATAGTTTACAATTTCGTTTTGTGTCTTATTCACCGAATTATTGTTATTAATAGAAAGTTTGCCCTACTTTCGTCCTCGTCCGTCAATAGAGAGTTGAAAATGGAACAATAAAACAAAATGTATATATGTATCAGATATGAAGATATGTATATAAATAGAAAACACACAAATCCAGAATTTAAAATAAACATAAAAATTGAGGGTATTCATGTTGTATTTTACAGAGGAAAAAATGTCAATTTAACATCAAACTTACAAAATAAGTAAAATTGAACTCTGAATTTTGATAATTATTTATTAAATTTCAAAATTTTCGTTGAATTTTAATTAAACCTTTAACTTTAAATTGATTAAGCCAATTAAACCCTGACGAAAAATTCAAATTAAAGTTTTTTTAAATTCAAAAATCAAATCGATTTTTGAAAGTTTGATTTAGTTGTTATAATTTGAGTATGGGGACTAGAGTGAATATATATATATATATATTATAGTACTTTATATGGAATAGTGAATGCAACAAGTTGAGAACTTTTGAAACCCACATGGCTTAGGTTTTCAAAGAAATGAAAAAGACAGGCCATGAGCTGCCAAATTAATTTAATCGTGATGAGTCAACAATGACTCGATGCCAACAATGTTGGAAACTTCTCAAAATATTTAACTATATATATTTCATATTCACAAATATAATACTTTGGATTTAATTAAAATATATATACCTCCCTGTACGGACTTCTATACAAGGAAAAATATTCGGGTAGTGGCCATAACGTATCAAGTATAAACCAGAATTAGTTTATAATTCTAAGTTTTAATACTTGATTTGGAAAATTAATTAAAAAGTTACATAGGTGAATGACTATCATAGAAGTTCACACAATGGCAGATTTGACATAAGTAATCATTTATTTTTGGTAATTTCAAATAAGTAATCCTTTATGTGTTGTGTTATTCATAAAATAGCGAAAGCTTCAATGTGTTATTCATAGAATGGCAGAATAACGCTTTCATCAACAGAAGTTTTAATAAGACTAAACAAAAAAAGTAAAAAGGTTTTCTGTAAAAAAGAAATTCTGAACGATTACGGTTTGCAATTTAATCTTTCAAGTAAACAATGTGAAAACTAATATTATAAAATCTTTTTTTTTCAACTTGAAGATTTCTCATTAAAATATGTTGGGGAGCCAATTAGGTGGTACTGAATCTATAAAGGAGAGATCTTCGATAGCTCTCTAACATTTCGGATGAGGAGATTAGCTTTGTAATTAAGAGTACGAGAAATAAAAGAGAAGGGAAAAGCATGAAAAAGTCTCTTGAGGCGGTTGAAGTCTTCTATATACTTTTTGAAAGCTGGCTAATCTGCAGGAGATGACACCATCTTCAAGACTTCGGAACAGTCGGATGAGATAGTCACTTCCGTAATGTTCATATCGATCAAACAAGACATCGCCCATAGTACTGCTTCAAATTCTGAATGCAAGGCTGATAGGTTCCGACGGATTCCACGATCCCCCATGCTTAGGCCATCCACCGCATCTGGGAAGCAGATCCATCCCATACCTGGAGAATACTCTGAGTCTTTTCACGACCCATCCATATAACATTTATAACCTGTGAAACCTAGGAATCCAATTAAAGGATATGATTGAAAATCTCTGGAGATATCATGGGAACCTCCATTTATTAATGGTTTCATTGAAGCTCCACATTGGGCCTGAAACCTATAAAATTTAATTTATTTTTTTATTCTTTTTTAAAAAAGAAATTTTTATAAATAAACACTTTAGCAAGCAAAAATCCTGTTTTTGTATTTTATTGCTTTTAACATAACTATATTGACCAAAGTTGGTATTAGAAAATTCACCAAGTGAGAAATGTGTATCAAGAGCCATGTTATGTAGATTTCAAAATTTTTGTTTTTATTTGTAAGATTGCTCACCATAAACTCTGGATCTCTAATTTTTGTTTTTATTTGTAGCAACTAGGGTCCATGCAAACACGCCTTCCCACATTTAGTCTGCTGCAGCGGTATATAAATTCTAAGTCGTGGAAGCTCCTCATTATGTAAAAAGCCATAAGATACAAAACAACAATTTTTACCTAATGTGTTTATCTATAAAATGTCCATTAATGAAAAAATGGAAGGGTAAATGTATTGATTTTAAAACATAATATTAAATTTACACATAGTTTATTTAAAATGTAAAACTGCAAATCATCAACCGACAATTCATTATTCA
Organism: Lepidium africanum; assembly: GCA_900406405.1. Taxonomy (NCBI): domain Eukaryota; kingdom Viridiplantae; phylum Streptophyta; class Magnoliopsida; order Brassicales; family Brassicaceae; genus Lepidium; species Lepidium africanum. Next base: position 5,112 of record OVAX01001256.1, on the reverse strand, counting down.
GTGACAACGCCACAAAAGTATATTTCTAGGCATTAGGGTCAAGTTATTTATTTATTTTATTTTATTTTTTTAATAAATCGTACAAGTTCCAATATTAAATATGTAGTTTTCTTATGTTTTCGGATTTAATTGTTAATAATATCATATTTAATAAGTAAATTATTATTTCCAAGTAAAGTTAAGCTCATAAAATTTTTATTAGAACTAGACCAAGACTCATTTAGTGTTTGAATGGTGATCTATATTTCGTGTATTTGAGCTGAAAGAAAACAATTGTCACCAATCAAACATATTACGTGAAAAACCGGGTCTCTAGGGAAAAACAAAAATAATTAGTGCGGGACAAAATTCATGTTACAAATTTTCCGGACCACACTATGAACACAATTGCAGCGGATTTGCTTTTCATTCGCGGGATGTTTCTTTTGAAGATGCATTATTATTAGACGTTACGGTCACGTGAATGTTAATGAAGACACAAGACTTCTTGATTAATTGGAGCACGTGAGAGATGAAAACTTGGAGAAGAAGATTTCAAGTTTGTTAGAGAATATTTGGAAGATTTTATTAAGAGGGAAAAAAGCAAAATATCTTTTTTGATAAGAAGAAATCGGTAGAGAGATTTTAGGAAAAGAGAGTTTGTTTCTTGTGCATATAAATAAAGAGGTCGATTGTAAACCTAGTTCTCTAAGAACTTATGGAGAAGTTTTAGAGAGATTAGTGAATTGAGCCTAGGTTATCGGTTAGGGTTAATATTGTTTTAGGTTGGTTTCTAGGGTAGAGTAATACCAACAAGTGTTTGTCTTTTGTAGAAAAGAGAACATTGGATAAAACAAATCTTTTGGTTTTTGCTTGAGTAGTTTGCGAATTGTCACCTTCAATTGGTATCAGAGCAGGTCACCGCATAACGTTTGTTCGTGTTTACATGTGTTAGATCCTGAGGGCGAGATGGACAATTTGCAGCAACAATTGGTTGTAGTGGCAAAAATTCTTAAGCTTGATCCAGATAACTATGGACATTGGAAAGTTCAAATGGCTCAGTATATACAGGGAATTGATTCTCATTCATGGCTTGCCGTTGAAGAAGGTTGGGAACATCCTGTTGTTAAAGGTGCAGATGGTGCTTCTGTATTGAAACCGAGGAAACAGTGGACTGTAGAGGAGAAATGGTATGCTAAATGGAATTCCAAAGCCTTGTCAGCTATTTTTAGCTCTCTGCACAACAATCAGTTCAAACGAGTTCAAGGTTGTAAAAGCGCTAAAGAGGCATGGGATATTCTTGAAGTAGGATTTGAAGGTACCAGTAGTGTGAAAAGAACTCAAATAGATATCCTATCTACACGATTCGAGAATCTGAATATGGGAGAAGAAGAAACTGTTGCAGAATTCAGCAGCAAGTTGTCATCCCTCGCACTTGAAGCTTTAATCTTGGGAAAAACGTATAAGGACAAGAAAGTGGTAAAAAAATTCCTAAGATGTCTTCCACCTAAGTTTCATGGTCATCGATTAGCTCTAGAAGTGTCTCAGAATTCTGACGATATGAGATTTGATCAGGTTGTTGGTATGATGCAAGCGTATGAGCTTCAGATCACAGCAAAGGAAGAGACAACCAAATGTAAAAGTATTGCTCTTGTATATGAAAAAACAGCTGATAAAAAGGAGTATGTTGGAAATCTTGAAGAGTAAGTTGGATTATTTGTGAAAAAGTTCATTCGGAAAGCTGAACGAGGTTAAAGGAAGGAATATCAGGCGCCTGCCAAACCAGCAGCTGATAAAGACAACTACAAAGCTGACAAGCAGTGTCTTGAATGTCAAGGTTATGGACACTTTAAATCTGAATGTCCATCAGTCAGGAGGAAGATGACTATTCAATGCTATGAGTGTAAAGGTTATGGACATACCAAGAACGAATGCTTGTCCAAATTGAGTGGAAAATCAGCAATCACAACTCTGAGTGATACTGATACTGACAGTGATGAGGATGAAAACATTCTGAACAACTTTGTAGCTCATCTTGGCATCATGGAAATGAATGATAATGAGGAAGAAGATGAAAACACTGATCTTGTTCCTAAAAGTCAGAAGGCTGATGAGAATCAGATTCCTGCCACACATCAAGATGCTGATATAAACGAGTAAGAATCTGATGATGATCTTAATGTGCCTCTAAAAGATTAGATGGAAATGTTGGTGACTTCTTGGGTTAAAACTCAAGATGAAAATAAGCGTCTAATGGCAAAAAAATATGTCCTNGATGAAAATAAGCGTCTGATGGCAGAAAAACAGGTCGCTGTAGATAAGTTGCAGCAAGCTGAGAATGAACTCAAGGACGTCAAAGCTAAGAATGCTGATCTAGAAAGCAGATTATTTGAGTAGATGAAACATATCAAGATGTTGTCCAAAAGAACAAAGGATTTAGACTATCTGTTGACTGTTGGAAGTACATGTAATACAAGTTTTGGTTTGGGTTATAAGGGGAAGAAATCCGCAGAGATGAAGTTTGTGAAGGCTACTGGTTCATTAGAGAATGTAGATCAATTCAAACCTTTTCAGCAAAAAGGTGGTCAACGACATCAACATCTACAACAACGAGCTGGTCTAGGGTGGAAATCTGAGAAGACTCAGTATTATGGATCGCATTGGGGCCATCCAGTTTAGTGTTGATATTATGGCAAAGAAGGACATATGAGATATCAGTGTTACAAGCTTCAATTTTGGGTTCAACGAATTTGGAGACAACAAAAGTTTACCTTCAACGGTAAAAACAGACACCAGATTTGGGTTAAGAAAATGGATTTGTTTTGCCGAGTAGCATTCACAGCTGAGAAGGGTGATAAGGGTAGCTCACTAAGCAAGTGGTACTTTGATAGTGGTTGCTCAAGACATATGACAAGAGATCAAGCTTCTCTACAAGAGCTTGAGGAAGTCACAGCGGGGAAATTGACGTTTGGTGATGGCGCTAAAGGAAAAATTCGTGGTAAAGGGACTACGGGTAGTTCAACAGAACCTAAACTTCGTAATGTTTTCCTTGTTGATAGACTGAAAGCAAATCTGTTCAGCATCAGTAAGTTGTGTGATACAATATTGGATGTTACATTTACAAGAAGAAAATGTCGAGCTATTGATGAGAAAGGTACTATTCATTTAGAGGGAGTTCATACAGGAAATGATTGCTATATGTGGGTTCTCGTTTCCCAATGCTTGGTTGTTAGTGCAGAAAGTGAAAATCAGATTTGGCATCAACGTCTAGGTCACACGAATTTTTGAATTATGGCGACATTATCAAAAAAAAAGATCATCAGAGAGTTGCCAAAGTTTGACAAAGATCAGCAGTTTGTATGTGGTCCTTGTAGCATGGGAAAACAAGTCAAGACTCAACACAAGTCTGTTCTGGATGTTAAGTCCAAGGATCTGTTGGAACTTGTTCATATGGATCTGATGGGTCGTATTCAAGTAGAGAGTATTGCTGGGAAAAAGTGCATTCTTGTTTTGGTTGATGATTTCATCAAATACACATGGGTGCGTTTTCTTCGTGAGAAGAGTGAATCTTTGGATAGTTTCAAGATTCTGGCACTTCAACTTAAGAATGAACGACATGGTATCAAGTCTATCAGAAGTGATCATGGTGGAGAATTTAAGAATGAGTTATTCAAACGTTTCTATTCTGAACAAGGTATTGATCATCAGTTCTCTACACCACGAAAACCACATCAGAATGGTGTTGTTGAGCACAAAAATAGAACGTTGCAAGCGATGGCCAGAGCAATGGTGTATGGAAGTAATGCACCTAAACACTTCTGGGCATAGGCTGTTAACACTGCTTGCTACATCATCAATTGTGTGTACATACATAAAGGAACTACAAAGACGTCTTATAAGTTATGGAAGGGTAAAACTCTGACAGTACATTACTTTCACGTGTTTGGATGTGGTTGCTACATTCTAAATGGTAAGGATCATCTTGGAAAGTTTGATTCTTGGAGTGATGATGGTATGTTCCTTGGCTACTCAAGTTCAAGTACATCATTCACAGTATACAATCGTCAGACTTTGACAGTTCAAGAGACTATAAACGTGGTCTTTAATGATGCTTCCACGTTTCGGCTAACACTTCAGCTACCTGATGAGAATGATGAGTCTCAACTACCTTAAGAATCTATTTATGATGTTAGTGCTTCATATCTGATTGTTGTTCCACCTTAAGTACATCGGAATCACTCCTCTAACGATGCTATAGGTGAGATTCAGGGGGGAAGAGTAACTAGAGGAAAGCAAATTAATTTCAAACAGCATGTTGGGAATTCAGCTTTTATAGCTTTTATGGCACAAAAGCAAGAAACTATTAATGAAATTGAATATGCTTATTTTGTGTGAAAGATTGAACCCAAGACATTCAAAAAAGCTCTATTGGACGAGTTTTGGATTGCTAATATGCAAGAGGAGGTGTCAAACTTCAGACGGTTGAATGTGTGGATTCTTGTTTGTCGTCCTAGAGTCGTCAATGTTGTTGGCACCAAATGGATCTTCAAGAATAAGATTGGCAAGGATGGGAATATTGTTAGGAACAAGTCACAACTGGTTGCACAAGGTTACTCACAAGTTGAAGGTGTTGATTTTGAGGAGACATTTGCACCAGTAGCTCGTTTGAAGTCTATCAGGTTTCTGTTTGGAATGCCATGCAAGATGGGTTTCAAACTGTATCAGATGGATGTTAAAAGTGCTTTTCTGAACGGATTTCTTCAAGAAGAAGTGTATGTTGAACAACCCAAAGGGTTCCAAGATCCAAAGCATCCTGATTATGTTTACAAGCTTAACAAGGCTCTATATGGACTCAAACAGGCACCAAGAGCTTGGTATGATTGTCTAGCCATGTTTCTGATTGAGAGTGGGTATACATATGGAAGTGTGGACAAAACATTGTTTACTCTAAACAATGCTGAAGGATTCATAGTGGTGCAGATCTATGTTGATGATATAGTGTTTGTGTCTACCAATTGGACGATGGTTGAAAAGTTTATTGAAGTCATAACTCTAAGAATTTGAGATGAGTATAAATTTGATATGCTCAAATTTACCCTTTGAACTACTCTCTCAAATTAAGAGATCAGTTGT
>OVAX01001255.1:0-39990 GCA_900406405.1 Lepidium africanum | reverse complement strand
AAAAAAAAAAAAAAAAGAAACCTCTAAATTTGGAGGTTTTCATCAAAACGTTTCGTAAGTAATGAATAAACGTTTCATAGTAAAAGTTTGTAAGTTTATCGTTAAGTTATATGAATTTTACTATTAAATTTATATTTTTATTTTATGTGAATTCTATTGTTAAATTTTTCTTTATTTAATGTAGATTTTCCATTATGAACTTCATCCTTATTTTAGTTTATCTTTGTTTTTTGTTTTTATAATTTTCCTTTTGTTTTTAGTAGCCCGAAAATTATGTTTGAATAGCATAGCCTCCCTGTTTTTAGTTGAATTAAAATAATAATAGGAGTATCTGGACCATTATCTCCAATTTGTAAGGATTTAATTAACTCTAAAAAGACAAAGCATATGAACAAACAATTCCGAGTGATAAGAAATGTCACAGATATTCGGTTATAAATAGAGTAGTAGAGAGAGCATATTCTTGTATCAACTAAAACTCTATTCATTTCCAAGTACCACTCTCTTAAATCCTTTGATTTCCAGTACACCTCCTACCTAAGGTCCATCTTTAAACACTAAATCATCATTTCGTGTTTGTTGTAGATTTTTACAATCATAATGATCTCTGCTTTCATTCACTCCTCTAGATAAAACTGTTATCATTACTTCTCGTTATCTGGTTGAATTTATGCTTATTCCATAAACTGTTTCTATTTAGTATTTCACTTCTGTCATATAAATATTCTTAAGTTTTTGTCACTAAATTATTCATTTTTGGTTATTGGGACGGACAGAAATGTCAACAGAGTCGTACGAAGAAGCCATCAAAGGACTCTCCGAGCTTCTCAGGTATATACACACACACTCTGTCTCTTTCTCTATCAATCAGATCCGACATTTTGGATAATCACAGCTGTAGATCATATGGCAATATATTCCGTACCTCGTACCCTGAGATTTATTTTTAGTAATAAAGATATTAAATTTAGTTAAATATGAGATGGTCAAATTTTGCAGTAAAAAGTCGGATCTCGGGGACGTAGCGGCTGCAAAGATTAAGAATGTAACGGAAGAGCTTAAGGAACTTGATTCCAGCAAGATAGATGCTGAAGAACGAATCAAATCCGGATTTATTCATTTCAAGAAAAATAATTATGAGTAAGTTTTATTATTATATTTTTATTCCCTCTCTCTCTCTTTTTTGTATGGAACCGTACATTTCAAAACACTTTTAATAAGCCTCCACTACTTATTATATAATACTTGCTCTTATTAAGTTGAAATGTCATAATCTCGTTAGTTAATTGCTCTTATAAAGACAAAAATGGTTTGTTAGTACTATTATTAATTATCTTGGTCAAATAAAAGAAATGAGATTTGATGTTTGCTCATTATATTATTTGGTTTCATCAATTTCCAGGAAGAATCCGTCTTTGTACAATGCACTTGCCAAGAGCCAGGACCCCAAGGTTTTGTTTTTTGCCAATCACTTCATTTAGAGTTATTTCTAGTTTGACTTTTTTCTAATTGGCCAAAAAGGGTATGAAATTGGGATAAAAGACTTTTGATTTAAGGAATGAATATGGTAACTTTATGGGCAAGATAGAGAAACCCTAAAGATGATTATGACTCGAAAGAGATCCTTTTATTCAATTTGAATTTGCTCTTTTGCAGTTTCTGGTGTTTGCTTGTGCGGATTCACGAGTTTGCCCTTCTCACGTCTTGAATTTCCAACTTGGGGAAGCCTTTATCGTTAGAAACATTGCAAACATGATTCCACCTTATTGCCAGGTTCGTCCTGACAATAATTTAAAATTATGAATATAATAAAATTAGTTTCGTTTCAAATTACTCTTATTAACCTAACATATATATATATATATACATATATGCCTTTTGTCTTTGGAAACTTGCAGACAAAACACTCCAATGTTGGTGCCGCCCTTGAATATCCAATTACAGTTCTCAGTGTACGTACCAATTCATTAATAGCCCTATTCGTTAGCATCCATGATCGATCATTAGAGATGATTTATATTTTCTTTGCTCCAATGAAATTATAAGTTGCTTAGTAAAAAGCTGATGTGACCAAGTCTAAGAGATACTGTAATAATGTGATTATCAGGTGGAGCACATTCTCGTGATTGGTCACAGCTGTTGTGGTGGAATCAAGGGACTCATGGCCGTTGAAGATGAAGCAGCTCCCACTAAGACGTATTAATCTCAAAGCCTAATTTAAACAACCATGAGTTACTTGGTGATTGGTTTACTAACTTGATTGAAATTCTTTGAAATTGCAGCGAGTTCATTGACAATTGGATCCAGATCTGTGCACCGGCCAGGAACAAGATCAAGCAGGAATATAAAGACCTATGCTATGAAGATCAGTGCCACAACTGTGAGAAGGTATAACCTAACAAGAAGAGACACAATCTTTGTTCTGTTTTTTGTTACTCTTAAAGTTAAGAAAAACTGAGATTGTCTCTCTGGTGTTTGCAGGAAGCTGTGAACGTGTCCTTGGGGAATCTACTGTCTTACCCGTTCGTGAGAGAAAGAGTTATGAAGAACAAACTCTCCATAAGAGGAGCTCACTACGATTTCGTTAAAGGAACCTTTGAACTCTGGGAACTCGACTACAAGACCACCCCTGCTTTTGCCTTGTCTTAAAAGATTCCTACTCAAATCTCTTCTCTATGTTTCTTATAAGTGTGTTCTTATAATCTTCTTCTTCTCATGCTGCTTCTAATGTCTTATGTGCTGCTTCTGTTTCATATGAAATGAATAAGCTTTACAGAGCTTTCTTTTATTATATATTTCCACCCTCACATATTTTACAAAGAGAAGTTACATTTTTGAGGCTTGCTTATCTCATACACAAAGATATGGCTACACTCTAGCCACCCCCTCAAGGGATGGGATAAATGACAACCTTCCCTGTGGCATGGTTCGTTTCTAAGTATGAGAAAGCATCAGCGACTTGTGAGAATGGAAATGGTCCTTTAGGATCAACCACAGGCTTCACCTTCCCACTCTCAATGTATGGATTTAATTTCTTCAAAACATCACCGTTAGACGTCACAACGAATCGAAAACCAGGCGGTGTGACAGCTCCGGTTAAGGCCACAACTTTCCCTCCTTCTTTAATCACCTTCACTGCTTTATCGCACATCCCTTTAACAACAAACAAAACATGATTAAGGAAAAAAAAATGTTTTTGTGGCTAAGAAGCATTGTGTGTAATGGTGTTTTGTGTTTGTTTTACCAATGGCGTCAAAAACGACATCAAACTTTTCAGGCAAGTCCTCTATGTTCTCCTTTGTGTAATCAATGGCTAAATCAGCACCTAAGCTTTTCACTAGCTCCAGCTTCCCTGTGCTCGCTGTTGCAGCCACTTTAGAAGCTCCGTAAACTTCCTTCGCCAACTGTATTGAAGACGAATATAAGGAATCAATCAACAACGATCAACTACTGATTATTTGGTTACAAGGAACCAACGTATATTACCTGAATCACAAGACTCCCTACTCCTCCTGCGCCATTAAGAACAAGAATTGACTTTCCGGCGGAGAATTCAGTCCTAACCAGACCTTCATCTGCGGTTTCTATAGCTAGTGGAAGCCCTGCGGCTTGCGCAAAATCGATGTTTTTAGGTTTTAACGCTAATAGCTTCTCTTCCACGGCTGTGTACTCCGCAAGAGAACCGAATTGCGTTGGACCTTCCAATGCTTTCTCGCTCACGTTTGCGTAAACTTCATCTCCTTCTTTAAATTCCTTCACCGAATTTCCGACTTTCACCACTACTCCGGCAACGTCGTATCCGGGAACCGTCTGCTCCGACGAAAGATTAAAGTTGTTAAAGAATCAGAAAGAGAAAGAGAGAAGAAATTGAAATTACCGGAAGAGGAGAATCAGTGGCTTTGAATTTCCCTTGCCGTCTTTTGGCATCGACGGGATTAAGAGCGGCCGCAACAACTTTGATCAGAACTTGATCTTCTTTTATCTCTGGCACAGTAATATTGCTCTCAAGCTTCAGAACATCTACTCCGCCGTATTCACCATAAACCCACGCCTTCATCTCTCTTGGAATCGACGTATCTACCGCGACATTGGTTGCTGCTGAACTGCTCTGAGAGCTCGCCGAGATCCTCAATAATTTCTTGCTGACTGTTTGCACGCGGGATCCGAATTTCACTCGGTTTAATCGGAAAACTGACGATTCTGTGAGAGAAAGATGGCGAAGAAGAGGCGTTCCACGGCGGAGCACGGGAGTTGTGGCGGTGGTTGTAGCAAGCGCAGTGTTCATTTTCAGTGTGCCACTAATCTACAGTACAAACAGCTTATCTCTTTCGCTTTCCTCTGTTTAAAACACTCTGTTTCGTGGCTTCCTTTGGTTGGTCGCTATTTTTTGTGGTTGACGTTTTAATGTTTATAATAAAATCACATAAATGAAAAAAATGGTGGTCTATAAAGACGCAATCTACATTAATGGGTATGAGCTTTAATTGGGCTTTAAGAATTGGCCCAACAGTTGAGAGGGAGCAAGTCCTGAAGCCGAGACGAATGTCAAAAAGGAAAGTCGATGAATATGATTCATCTTACCACGATGTGAACTGATCATCGAAACCGCGCACAACGAAGCACGATGTGTACACGTGACGAGTTTTGATTGGGTCTTTGGTCGAGCTTATAGATCCACCGTCCATTGCCCGAGAAACAAAGCTGACTCTGAGCTCCGAGTGTTTTTACAAACGTTAATCAGATCTTCCGTTCGTCTCCACCTTCGATTATCCAAGGGTAAAGCACCTAATTCTCTGGGAATTTGTTTGATCTGTCTGAACTTTGAGTGTCTTGTCGACTCATACATTGCGGTTTCTATTTTTTTTTTCTGGATTTCAAAACTGCTGAGCTTCGAATTCACACTTTGTTATAATCATTGCATGCTTAATGTTTGAATTCAATTTTTCTTTGTTTCTAGACTTTAAGCCAGAATTTTGAAAAGTTTGTGTTTTTCATATGATTATATTGTATGAACAAAGAAAAAGCTAACCAATTGAATTTAAAACTTTGAGCATATCTGGAAATGTATCTGAATTGATCTGATGTATTAGTTTTAGTGTCTTGTGGTTCAATTTATTATATAAATTAAATAATCCAACATGATCATTTGAATTGATAAAAGGTTGATGATCTTTATTGTAGGCTCTTTTTATAGAAAATGGCAGACAACAAACCGGGTTTGAGAAAGCCAGCTTTCACAAAGGTTGATCAACTACGTCCTGGGACTAGTGGACACAATGTCACTGCGAAGGTCGTTAGCACTAAAATGGTCTTACAGAAAGGTCGTGCAGATGGTCCTCAGGCTCGCCAATTGCGGATTTCTGAATGCATTGTTGGAGATGAGACAGGAGTTATCGTCTTTACCGCAAGAAATGATCAAGGTATTTACTTATTTCGGTCAATCAATGAAAACAAAAAGATTATAAGAGATCTGTGTTATAAGTAGTAATATTTGTGATCCACAGGCTAGTGAAAAATTGCAAATTTCACGACTAGTCTTTGATTTGGTTGTTTGTAGTGGACCTAATGAAAGAGGGATCCACTGTGACTCTACGGAATGCAAAAATCGACATGTATAAAGGATCAATGAGGCTAGCTGTAGACAAATGGGGTCGTGTTGAAGTCGCAGAGCCTGCTAGCTGCAAAGTTAAAGAAGACACCAACATGTCTCTTATCGAGTATGAGCTCGTAAATGTCATTCAATAAGTGACACAATCTCGACATGATGCTAGAGGAGCGACTATCAGTAATAAAGAAAATCAATCTTAAACGTTAATGTTAGCATTGAGGAAGAGTTAACCTGATACCTTAAGAGTGATGCCTCTAAAAGTTAATGCAGAGCTTTAGTCTTAAGCTGCTTTGCTTGTCATAACTTTGTGATACATTTTGGTTTGCAATGTCATCATCCCTAAATACTAATGGCTTTTGTTCTATATGATTACTCTCTTTTTATCTTTTTTTTTTTTTTTTNATTTCTCTCTTTTTTTTTTTTTTTTTTTTTTTTTTTAATGTTTTCTTCTATCGAAAACTAACAAGATGCACTCGATATGAGCTTCACCCAAAGGCCTACTAGTTCATTCCCTTAGTGATTGTGGAGATGAAATGTTCGTCTGAAGTGATGAGACTTCGAAATGTGAGGGGCGTCATCATTTCGTCATGACTGATGGCTGCGTAATGAGGCAAAGATGAGACTTGTTTAAACTGAAACAAACAAACAAAATTGCAGGAAAAAAAATTGTTTCAACTTTCCCACAATTTTTTTTATAAATATTCTTTTTCTCTATTGACACTTTCTCCATCATCGCAAAACTTTTTTTTTGTCAAGATTATCTCTATACATACTTAACCTATTATCCCAATTTATTCACTATAAAGAAAGTCCAACACGTTTGGTTTTATGTCCGTTGGTAGGCACATTAACAAACTTCCGATGGAAAAATGTCGAGAAGAGCTAGTCACTTCAAGGTGACATCTCAATTTTAAGCGAATCTTCATTCTCGATAATGCAAAAATTGATAAAGAAAACTAGGATTGAAAGTTTAGGTTTTTCTTCTCTAAAAACACTTTGTTTCATAAAAATTTATTTTAAGTAATGATTTAAAACAACTAAAATATCGGATCAGAAACTTGCAAATATTCATATTTTCCCAAATATTTGCTTTTTGCGAAACAAGTTTAAATAGCAATTAGTTGAATGATTTAAGCCACGCAACATTGTTTCAAAAATTAACAATTCATTACTTAAAATCATTTTTTTACAAAAAAGCTGACATTTAAAAATGAAAATATGATTTTTTTAGATTACGCGATTCTAAGAGACGTGATGTGATTACTCAAATTTATGTGATGTGTTTTTAACATTAAGAAATTTATTAAGAAATTTGAGAGATCTAATAAATTTAAGAAATCTAGCTTTAAGAAAATGAAAAAGGTTATTAGAAAATTTAAGAAATCTAACTTTTACATACCAAAAAAAGTTTGATGATAATTAAGTTACCTAATAAAAATAAAAATAATAATAATATGTGACATAAAAGCCAAACGTCGAAAATGAAAATATACATGTCATCAGCTTTCTTGTTTTGTAGGTACACAACATCCATCAGTACATCGATATTCTCGCTGATTGACCTTATACTAAACTTATCCGATTTACTATCATCAGTTACACTCTATTCTTTGTCACGAGGTCAAGATGCTTCGATGGGCATCGAACACATCACATTAGACACTAAAAATCATACATAACCACTGCACTATATAAACATTCCTGCATTTTCATACCTTTAAATTAATCATATAATTTGGCGCTTAAATCACAAGTTTTACCGGCTTTAAGTCAGGGTAGGCAGTGGTGAAAGGAATAGGTTTGGGATGGGCTGGTATGATATGGATCTACAGTATCGTAACATACTCCTTTCAAAGTTTGTCATTCGATATTTTCTAAGTGGAAAGACTTGTACCAGCTTTTGACAGTAGGACCGCTTTCACAACGGAAAAAGTTTATAATATTGATAAGAAGAAACTTGACAAATTTCATCGAGTGTTATATGGGAGAATCGAGGCAGTGGCTTTGTTGCAAGTAAGCTTTTTTTTTCATTAGGTTTTTTCTTTTTTTTAAATACACTATTACATTTTGACCCCAAAAAAATACACTATTACATTATCATATAAATATTAGACAGAAAAAAAAAAAAAAACACTTTAGGAAATGTCATTAAATGAGTGCACAATCTCGACATTATCTGTAATCAATCTTAAACCCGTCTTTTATCAAAGTTGGGCAATCTCTTTTTGGTTTTCAAACTGTGAAAACTTTGATTATATTCTATAATATAGTACACTCTGGCCATGTTGAATCTAACCTACTAATAATACTGCTTACAGCAACCGAAATTCCTAAAAAACCTATGAAAACAGAACATTAATCATTTACCAAAACTAAAACCATTAAAACATCGAGGATGTGTGGCCCAGTGGTAGTGGTCACTTTAGCAACGAAACATGAAATGCAGAGTGAACTCGAGTGCCCTCCGGTAACTTCAAACGATACGCAACGGGCCCAATAGTATCAATAAACTTTGCAGAGACTGAACGTGCAGTGTACGGGTGAGAGAGGAACTAAATGTACTGCCTTTGTGAAATGATCAACTACCACCATGATCGTTGTGTGCCTGTTATAACTCGGTAGGCCATCAACTAAGTTCATTGAGATGTCTTCCTATACTCGATTTGGTACAGGCAAAGGTTGTAATAGACCCGCTGGTGACAAACTTTTGTACTTAGCTCATTGGCATACGTCACATACCGCAAACTGACAGACTTATGCATACCCGACCAATTGAACATGTGCGATAGTCTTTTGAAAGTGCGAAGGGTACTGGAATGACCTGCTGGAAGTGTGTTGTGGTACTCGTGTAAAAGTGTCTGAACTAGCGGTGATGTTGGTGGAACCACAACGCGATTGTTATAATAGAGAAGTCCATTGCGTCTCAGATATGGTTTACCCGGTTCCTTCTCTGCTTGTATACCAAGTTTGGCTAAGGATCTATTTTATTGAGTTGGTGTAGCTCACTCCAGATAGATGATGTCGGCACTGAAATTGCATGCAGATATGGGCTATCACACCTTCTGGACAAGGCGTCAGCTGTTGCATTGGTCAAACCAGGCTTATATGTAATTTCATAATCGTACCCAACCAGTTTTCCCATCCATTTCTGTTGCTCTGGTGTGTTAGTATGTGCTGCTCTAACAAAAAACGCAAGCTACGTTGATCGGTCTGAAAGATAAAATGGTGCCTAAGCAGATACGGTCTCCAAATATGAATCGCGACCACAATTGCCAACATCTCATGCGCATAAGTGGACTAGCTACGTTTGGCAATGCCTAAGGATCGACTCATGAAGGCTAGAGGTCCCCCGTGTTGGGTTAAAATAGCGCCAATACCATTCTCAGAGGCGTCGGTTTGTATCACAAACAGTGCTTCAAAATCCGGTATTGCCAATGTTGGTGTTGTTTTCATGGCTATTTTAATTGTTGAAATGATTTGTCAGTGTCTGGTGTCCATTGGAACTTTCACTTGCGAAGCAAATTGGTGAGAGGGCGAGCGATGCTTGCATAATCTTTGACAAACTTCTTGTAATAACCAGCTTAATCTCAGAAAGCCTCTCAATTATGTTACTGTCGATGGTGGTGGCTAATCTATCATAGCTCGGATCTTTGCTTGATCGATTTTAACCCCTTCTCCTAAGATAATGTGACCTAAGTACTCCAATTCTTTCTAACCATATTCACACTTTTTCAGCTTCAAAAACATACTGTGATTCATTAAAATCTGCAAAACAATTCTCACATGTTCCAAGTGGTCTTCCCACGAGCGGGCGTAGACGAGTATGTCGTCAAAGAAGACTAAGATGAATTTACGTAAGTGTGCTCTGAAAACCGAGTTCATGAGTGACTGAAAAGTTGAGGGCGCGTTATAGAGGCCAAAAAGCATTACCAGATACTCGTAGTGGTCATTGTGAGTGCGAAAAGCCGTTTTATGAACATCTTCCGAGTGAACCCTTACTTGATGATACTCTGCTGTCAAATCCAGCTAGGTGAAATATTTTGCTCCATGGAGCTCATCGAGCATGTCTTCAACGGTGGGAATTGGAAAAAGTTTGCTCCATGGAGCTCATCGAGCATGTCTTCACAGTAGCTGCGTTTAGGGATCTGTAATCCGTGCAAAATCGCCATGAAGCATCTTACTTTCTCACTAGCAAAACTGGAGATGAAAACGGGCTCGAGCTTGGTCGAATGAGCCCCGCTTTCAACATATCCTATACTTGTTTTTCGATTTCTTCTTTTTGAAAGTGAGTATATCTGTACGGACGCACATTCACCGGATTGGAGCCCTCCTTAAGAACAATTTTGTGTTCAATTTCTCTATGTGGTGGTTAATGAAAGCATCAACAATAACTTGCTAATCGAAGAAGCCATCTAACGAATTCCAGTCATACGTGATACACCTGACACCCACGGGAAACCTAAAGCTCTTCGTGACAAGTTTATCGACCCATTGGCACGTTACTTAATTTGATCAAGCCTATTGCCGAGACAAATCTTTCACAATTCGATTGCGGGAAGCTTGAACAGGTTAACCTCGATCGCACCTTGAACAAGCCAGCTTCGCCAACAGCACAGACCACAGGAAGCTTTGCCTTGACCACAGACTGTACCACGGGAAGCTTTTCCTCAACCGTGGATTGTACCGCGGGATGCTCAGCCTTGACCACGGGAAGCACTCTGCCGACCTAGGTATGTTTGTGTTTTATTATTTTTGTCCTTGCAGGTACCGCCAGTTCCACCCGACCTTAGTTTAAATCTAGTTTCTAGGTTCGTTCGGTCCAAATAACTTGTACTAGTTGCCGACCCTTTGTGGCTTCCGTACTTACCTTATTTGGACCCATTTACATTTTATTGTTTTATTTCTTTTGCTTCGCGTTTTTTTAAAGTTGTTACGTCACCTACTTTCATTTTTTATGTTCTGTATTAATGATTTTCCCTAGAAGGCCCCCAGTCATCGAACCATTTATAAGGTTCCACCTCCGGCATTTGTACTCACTTTTTTGAAATTAATTAAGACGAACCTTTTCTTCTCTCTTGAGAAACCATCGCCGCCACTCTCTCTGAGGATTCAAGACAAGAGACGAGCTTAGCCTTGTGAGGATTCCAAGTCTAAACGGATGAGATTATCAAAGGAATCATCGCCCTCCTTTGTGGTTCTTTATCGCCTATTCCGCCCAATTTTAGTTTCCTTCGAAATCGGATTCACCTAGATCGAAACCAAAGGATTCATATCTGTTTCCCAACCCCCGAAGCACGTATCATCTAGTATCAGAGCCGAAAGGTTCTATGATATCACTCTGTATCTTTCCTTTTGCCTCTATTTTTTCTTTTTTGCAAAAATTTCAGAATTTTATTCTTTGAGTTTCGTTTATTTGTGCTTTGATTTCTTCGATTCTAGGAGTCACCAAGCTCTAGAATAATAGGTTTCGAGTGCTTTTTAGGTTGCTAGTTTCATTTTTATAAAATAAAAATCAAAAAAAAAAAAATTCCTTCGTGTTCTTTGTTGTTCTTCGTCTGTTTGATGCGTTTGATCCTTGTTATTTGCTTATGATTATTTTTTTTTGTGTTATTTTCTTATTTGCTTTATTGTGGGTGGCTCCTAGGGTTGGTAGCAGCTGAGTCCTTGTTTCCTTATTTACCGAGTTACTTTCTTTCCTTTTATTGCTTTCGGTTTTGTTTGGTTTTTGGATTGATTTTTAAAATTATTTCCTTGCTTATAAACAGTGAATCTTCACTTGATTTTGACCGAGTTTACCCTTATTGAATTTTCACAATTTAATATCCGAAAGTTTGAACACTTTGGTTTGCTTTTGGCTTGTGAATCGTGCAAGGAACAATAGGAGATAACTCAGATGGAGTTGCTGATTCAATTCGTGACCTCACGAATACCATCGTGCAGATACAAGATCAACTCACGCGGTTAGATGAGCATCTAGACCAACTTAAGCGTGAACAACCGGATGCACAAGCTGCAGTTGCCCGGCTGAACCAGACAGATGCATGTACCAATGTTCGCGCGAACCACCTGGACGAAGGCGAACCTATACGGACGAGGCGGACGATACAGATGCACCATCCGTACATCAAGTCTCTTGGATGTTGCGACGTGTCCGATAACAACATAATTCGGTACCACCTCCCCGACGGACCTCGACTCGCGGGCGACAACAACATAAGAAAGCGGATGAGGACTCTTATTTTGACAAACCGGACGCATTCCCCGCCAACCTTGGCTACCGATGTAGAGCGACTCAAGTACTTGACCGTGGACGAGACCAAATGGGATTCACTCGACACCTTAACCCAAAATTGACCGCAAGTCGTGTCAATCCCGAGGCTTATATCGATTAGGAGCGAAGGTTATACAACATATTTGAGTGCTCTGAATATCCTAACCAGAAAATGATTTCTTTTGCAGCACACCATCTTACGGATAGCACTCTAGCTTGGTGGGATCGGGAGGTAGCTGAGCGAAGACGCCATCATTTAGGGCAGATTTCGCATTGGGAAGATATGAAAGGCATTATACGCAGGCGGTATGTACCATCGTATTGCCACCGTGACCTTCAACGATGGTTCCGCAAAATTTCCCAAGGCACAAAGACAGTGGAGGAATATTTGGAAGTGGATGAGTCCGAAGAGTCTTTGATGGCCCAATTGGTAAACGATCTACACGAGCGGATAGCCACTAAGGTCGAGAGGCACCCATACTACAGTTTACAAGAGGTACTCCATCTAGCCATTCAAGCGGAGCAGCATATCAAGAAGAAGATTGTGGTGTGACCCAAACCCACGTGGACTGCACCTAAAGCTGCCGAAACCGGACCTAAGAAGCTTGAAATCGACTCTCGGTTCAAGAGAGTCAATTTTGGACCATCGAAACCACTCTAGGTACCAAAAATCTCTGATTCTTCGCGAACTCAAGATGTTGTTTGTTTCAGGTGCCAAGGCCGAGGACATATGGTAAGAGAATGCCCCAACAAACGACTCATGATACTCACAGCTGATGGCAGATACGAGTCACAAGACGAACATGAAGAAAAACTAGCTGGGGCAAATTTCCAAGTGGAGTATCTTGATCACGGAGAATCACTGGTCATCCGCAGCATGCTCAGTACCATTTTTGATAATGATGAGTTGATTCAACGAGAGAATATCTTTCACACTCGTTGCATCATCCACACAAAGGTATGTAACTTGATTATAGATGGCGGATCTTGTACTAACGTCGCAAGCAGGTACATGGTTGACAAGCTGAAGCTTCAAAAGACCAAACATCTCCATCCGTACAAGCTTCGTTGGTTAAATGACAAGTCCGAAGTGAGTGTAGATGAGCAGATTACCTTTCCATTCGGTATTAGTCGATACCACAACCAAGTGACTTGTGACGTTGTCCTTATGCAAGCCAGTTACGTACTATTGGGACAACCGTGGCAATTTGATTGAGAGGTTCAACACAATGGACAAACCAATCTTTACACATTGGTACACGAAAAGAAGAAGTACATGTTTGCCCCCTTAACACCGACTCAAGTCCATGAGATTCAAACAAAACAATCGAAGGACACCGAGGTAAAACATTCCAACTTCTACATTTCTTCACATACAATTAATTTCTAAGGCCATCACTAGCCAAGAACCGGTATTGCTCATGGTCTTTAACGAATGTCTAGCCACAGGTATAGCCGAGATTGAGCTCCCGGCCGAGATTACTACCTTGCTAGATAAGTTTCAGGACGTGTTTCCGGATGAAATCACATCTGATCTACCACCTATCCATGGGATTGAGCATCAGATAGACTTGGTCTCCGACGCACCTCTACCTAACCAGCCCGCCTACCACATAAACCCAGAAAAGACACGGGAGCTGGAAAAGCAAGTCCGTGATCTAATGGTCAAAGGCTACATCTGAGAGAGTCTAAGTTTGTGTGTCGTACATGTACTCTTGGTGCCTAAGAAAAACGAAATGTGGAGGATGTGCGTGGATTGCCTCTCCATCAACAACAACTGTTAAATACCGCCACCCAATTTCGCGGCTAGACGACATGCTAGACGAGCTTAGTGGAGCAACGATCTTCTCAAAGATAGACCTCAAAAGCGGATACCACCAAGTCCGAATGAAGGAAGGCGACGAGTGGAATACGGCTTTTAAGACCAAGCAAAGCCTCTACGAATGGCTTGTCATGCCATTTGGACTCACAAACGCACCAAGCACCTTCATACGGCTTATGAACCAGGTTTTGCGTTCCTTTATCTCTAAGTTTGTTATTGTATATTTTGATGACATCCTTATTTATAGCAAGAACTTGTCCGAACATGTGAAACACCTTGAAATGGTGTTAAACACTCTCCGAAAGGAAGGTTTATTCGAGAAGAAGTGTACCTTTTTCACTAATGAAGTAGTGTTTTTAGGTTTTGTTGTGAGTTCTGCAGGGCTAAGAGCCGACCAAGAAAAGATAAAGGCGATTCAGGAATGGTGTACACCAACCACCATCCGGCATGTCCGTAGTTTTAACGGCTTGGCTAGTTTTTATCGTCGATTCATTCGAGACTTTAGCATAATATATGCACTAGTGACCGCCGTTATCAAGAAGGATGTACCCTTCAGTTGGGGCCCGAGTTAAGAAGCCACATTTTAGGAATTAAAAGATCGTTTAACACAAGCTCTGGTATTAACTTTTCCCAACTTTGATCTAACATTTAAGGTTGAATGTGATGCATTTGAAGTAGGAATTGGAGCTGTGTTGCCTCAAGGAGCAAGACCCGTGGCATTCTTTAGCGAGAAGTTGTGCGGAGCTACACTCAACTATCTAACCTACGACAAGGAGTTGTACGCTTTGGTGAGATCGTTGGAAACTTGGCAGCACTATCAATTAGCTAAAGAGTTCATGATACACACGGACCATAAGACATTGAAACACCTTCGTGGGCAAACCGACCTCAAAAAGAGGCACACTCGTTGGCTAGAGTATATCGAGACCTTTCCGTACGTGATCAAGTACAAGAAGGGCAAGGAGAACGTGGTAGCTGATGCACTTTCACGGAGACCCGACCTCATTTCCACCATGGAGGCTAAGGTATTCGTTTTGAATCAATTAAGACTCAATATTCTGATGATGCAGATTTCAAGGAGATATTCGAAGCATGCGGCCAAGGAGTATTCGGAGACCTTAACGCTATGGTGGATTCATCTTCAAGAAAAGAAGACTTTACATACCGCTAGGATCTATTCGAGAATTGTTGGTTATCGAGGCACATGGAGTAGGACTAATGGGACATTTTGGTGTCGAGAAGACCTTGAGCACACTTAAGGACCATTTCTTTTGGCCCCACATGAAGCGCGATGTCATTGGACATTACAAGAAATGCATTGCATGTCTCACAGCTAAGTCAAGGTTACAGCCTCACGGTTTGTATTTACCTTTACCAACTCCTAACTCCCCTTAGGTAGATGTTTCTATGGATTTTGTGCCAGGTCTGACCAAGTATCAAGAGATGGACACGATTCTAGTCGTGGTGGACGGATTTTTGAAGATGGCGCATTTTATCCAGTGTGACAGGTTCACGGATGCCACCCGAGTCGCCACCTTGTTCATGCAGGAGGTTGTTAGGCTTCATGGTATTCATTGTTTCAGATCGAGATCCCAAGTTCCTTAGTCACTTCTGGCGTACTTTGTGGAGGAAGCTTGAAACCAATCTCCTGTACTCGACCTCTTGTCATCAACAGACGGATGGACAGATACAAGTTACCAATCGAACGGTTTTGGCCTTACTTCGAGCAGCCATTGACACCAATATGGCGAGCTGAGCCGAGGCCTTACCATTTATCGAGTTTGCTTATAATCATACTGTTCATAACACTACTAACTGTTCACCTTTTCAAGTTG
The DNA here is from genome assembly GCA_900406405.1 of Lepidium africanum. NCBI lineage: Eukaryota > Viridiplantae > Streptophyta > Magnoliopsida > Brassicales > Brassicaceae > Lepidium > Lepidium africanum. Next base: position 24,454 of record OVAX01001255.1, on the reverse strand, counting down.
TGTATGGTTTTCAACCATTGTCTTTACTTGACTTTAAGCCTTTACCGCCACCGGAGTTGGTAAACCAAGATGGAGACACAAAAGCAGAACAAATCTGAAAGATGCATGAAGATGTACGGGCAAATATTGAGGCAAGAACAGCCAAGTATAAGGCACGAGCGGATAAAGGACGCAGGGAGGTCATCTTTCAACTCGGAGATTAGGCTTGGATGCATCTATGGACGGAAAGGTTACCTAAGGAGAGGAACAAGAACAAGAAGCTTGCACCAAGAGGTTGTCGACCATTCCAAGTTCTCAAGTATATTAACAACAACGCGTACTGTCTCGACCTACCCGGCCATATGAAGGTACATCTCGTATTTAATGTTTTGGACCTTACACCCTTTGATGCAGGTGGTACCAATCCGTCATCGGATCATTCTCAAGAGAGAGTGAATGATGAGGGCATCGACCATAACTTGTTAATCGGTCAAGCCATCCAACGAATTCCAGTCATACGTGATACACCCAACACGCTCAGGAAACCTAAAGCCCTTTGTGACAAGTTTATCGACCCCATCGGCACATTACTTAATTTTATCGAGCCTATAGCCGAGACAAACCTTTCACGATTCGACTGCGGGAAGCTTGAAGGGATTAACCTCGATCGCACCTTGAAAAAGCTGGCTTTGCCAACAGCACAGACCGTTGGAAGCTTTGCCTCGACCGCGGACTACACCGCGGGAAGCTCAGCCTCGACCACGGGAAGCACTCTACCGACCTAGGTATGTTTGTGTTTTATTATTTCCGTCCTTGTAGGCACCACCAGCTCCACCCGACCTTAGTTGAAGTCTAGTTTCTAGGTTCGTCCCGTCCAAATAAATTGTACTAGTTGCCGACCCTTTGACACTTCCGTACTTGCCTTATTTGGACCCATTTATGTTTTATCTTTTAATTTCTTTTCCTTCACGTTTTGTTATAGGTGTTGTGTCACCTACTTTCCTTTTCTATGTTTTGTATTAATGATTTTCCCTAGAAGACCCCCATCTGCGGAACCATTTATAACGTTCCACCTACGGCATTTGTACTCACTTTTTTGAAATTAATAAAGATGAACCTTTTCTTCTCTCTTGAGAAACCATCACTGCCATTCTTCTCTGAAGATTTAAGACGAGAGACGAGTTCAGCCTTGTGAGGATTCCAAGTCTGAATGGACGAGATTATCAAAGGAATCATCGCCCTCCTTTGTGGTTCTCCATCGCCTATTCTGCCCAATTTCAGTCTCCTTTGGAATCGGATTCACCAAGATCAAAACCGAGGGATTCATATCCGTTTCCCAACCTCCTTTATAATGATTCTTTGTTCAATTTCTCTGTGTGGTGGTAGTTCAGTCGGAACTTGTAAAACATATTTGAACTTCTAAAGAAGAAATCGTAGCTCCTCTGGAGTTTTGCAAGGACGGCATCGTTTCCTGTGTCTGTTACACAGATGGGAAAATAGGCCTGACCCATTTTCGCTACCTTTGTAATCTCATGTGGTTGGGCTCGTGTGATGGATTTAGAACTAAGCCCCATAATGGTCAGATCCATATTGTCCCATGTGAACTTCATGTATTGGGCTTTCCAATCACGGAGAGTTGGGCCCAAGGTTTCGAGCCACTCTATGCCTAACACGATGCCGAGGCCTGTAAGATGGAGGACAAATATATCCACCAAAAACGAGACTCCACCTAACTCTATCAGTACTTGGAGATACACGCCGTTGCAATTGAGCAGATGTCCATCGGCCATTTTCACCATGAAAGGCGTCGTTCGTGTCATGGTGAAATTCAATCTCGAGGCTGATTTCACACTTATGAAATTATGGTTTGACCCACTGTCGATTAGAGCCACCATCTGCTTGCTTTTAGCTCTCGTATTGACTCTCAAGGTTTGTGGTGAGTCCCACCCAGTCAACACTCGCAAGAATATTTCAACCCCATCACCATCATGGAAGATCTCTTCAAGGTCTTCAACACTCGCAAGAATATCTCAATCCCACCCAGTCAACACTCGCAAGATACCTACACCTTCCGTGTCATCACCCCCCATAAGAAATAGCTGAGATTTTTGACAGCGGTGTCCTTGTGTGTAATGCTCATCGCAGCTAAAGCACAAGCCGAGGCTACACTTTCTCTTCATCTCTTCCTAGTTCAATTTCTTGGCTTCCGGTGCTACCTTAGACTGTGTCGTTACAGGTGGTGCTATTGTCGTGGGGTGATATGATATGGTTGAAGACCTTGGCATGAACGTTTTTCTCTGCCGTTGTAATTGGTCATCACGCATACGGACCAAAGTCATCACCTCCTTCAATGTAGTGGGATGAAGGATCCTTATACTGTCGCCGACAGATTCCTTCAGGCCACCCATGTACGATCCCACTAAAGCCTCCTCCGACCAATTATCAACTTCGTTCATCAATCTCTGAAATTCTCTCTTATATTCCCGTAGATATCTGGTTTGTTTGATCTTTGACAATGCCTCATGAAAATTCTCACCATCAGATGGACCGAATCGCACTCGAACTTCCTGTTTGAACGTCTCCCATGGTGTGGCATTTTGGTACATTCTCCTCGCTCGCGCCATTACTTTCCACCACTCATTTACCTCTACTGTCAGATGATAAGAAGCAAACCCCACTTGTTGTTCCAAGGGTATGGCATGGAAGGTGAAATACTGTTTGAGTTTGCTTAGCCATTCTCCTGGGTCACCTCCATCAAACCAAGTGCAGTCAAGCTAGATGCGTCGATGTTGGTTAGCTGGAGCAGGAAACACATTTGTCAACTCATCTCTCTTGTGACCTTCATCTCCCCCGTCTGTCGTTTGATTCAACCCTGGTGGTTGAGGCGAAGGTAACGTCCTGACACTGCTAACCTTGTCTGCATATACCATCTCCATCATTTGATTGAACCACTTTGTGGCTGTCTCCTCCATGGTTTGGAGTTTGTCACCGATTCTTGTCTTGAAGCCATGTAGATCCTCGGTCAACAACCCCACAGCTTTCTCTAACTCGTCCAACCTCTCCTTGGCTGTCCCCATTGTAATCCATAACTTCTAAAACACTAGGTGGTGCTCTGATACCAATTAATGGCGTTGGTTTTAGCCAACGCTTGAGAACAAGAACAATTTAACCGTAACAAGAACAAGAGAAAATTTTTGGCAATTAAGATTGCCTATTTTTGGTTTTTCTTTTTGATTAAATGCTCAAATGAACATGAAACAACAACTGAAGCAAAGAACCTGGAAATGGAAAATGCAGAGAGTTGGTCCCTAAACAATAGGAAGCCACTCTTTTTAGTCTAACAGAAATAATAAACATCTAACATAAAAAATAAACATATAACATAACTAATAAACATAACACCCTATGAATGGTTTAATACTCCGTGCCTAGTTTGATGTCCTTCGGTTTGGTTCAGCTAAAGATGCAAGCGCATCACTCATCTTTACGATTTCGTGAAAGATGAAGGAAGAGGGCCATCGTGGGATCAATCCGTAGCTGGAGATCATCGAGAGTGGTTTTTTTTAAAGAGTAATCATAGAAACTATCGGTTACGGGTTACCCTTATTAGGTCTTATTTGGGCCCACAATAACTTGCAACAGCTTAAACTATCTAGTGTACAAAATGAAACAGACAGGTTACCACTTTACATAAGCATGAGTTCTTGGTGATTGGTTTATTAACTTGATTGAAATTCTTGGAAATAGTAGGCGAGTTCATAGGAATCTGGATCCAGATAAAGCAGAAATGTAAAGACCTATGTTATGAATATTGTTGGATAAGCTCAAAGATTTAGTGACTTGAGAACAAGGTTCTAATTAGATTAGGATAAGATATTCTCCAAGATTGTTTAGGATTAAAAAGAGCTAATCCTAATAGCAATAGGTTTTAACAAAGGTTTGTTAATTCCTATAAATACCTTAGATGAGTTTGTGTCTAAGGAAATACTTTGAGTTGTTTAGTTTTTGAGTTATATTTCCAAGCAATATAGAAGAGCAATTTCTTTAATCAAAGTGTTAAGCAAAACATCAAAGAAAATTCATTAGCAAATTCAATCCTTCAATTGGTATCAGAGCAAACCAGGTTGTTCTAGAAAAATTGAAGCCATGGGTGATGATGTCAAACCGACGAAAACAAAGGACCATGTACCATCGTCGGTGGTGTGTCCAATGCTGAATTCATCAAATTACACGGTGTGGTTGATGAGAATGAAGGTGCTCTTACTGTGCACGAGTTTGGGGAGGTGATTGATCCTGGATCAACCATTGCCAAGAAGAACGACCTAGCAATCTCGTTACTTTTTCAATCTATACCCGAAAGTCTCATATTACAAGTTGGGAACAAGATTCGGCCAAAAACTTATGGGAAGCTATTAAATCAAGGCATGTAGGAGCAGAGTGTTAGGGAAGTGAGATTACAAACTTTTATGTCCGAGTTCGAACAAATGAGAATGAGAGAATCGGATACAATAGATACCTTCACGGGGAAGTTATCGGAAATTACTTCGAAAGCAGCGGCTCTCGGATTAGAAATTGAGGAACCTAAGTTGGTTAAGAAGTTTTTCAATGGTTTACCTTCTCTACGGTTCATACACATGACTACGTCATTAGAACAAGTGCTTGACCTAAACAAAATCTTTTACGAAGACATTGTTGGTCGACTTAAAGCCTATTATGAAGAGAGACTTGTTTTAAAGAAAGTCATGATTATCATGAGAACTTGATGTATGCTAATTACGAGAAAGAGGGATCAAGGTGTGAAAACACGAGAGGAAGAGGTAGAGGTCAAGGAAGAGGTCAAGAAAGATCTAACTCGAAAGATCAAGAAAGAGATAAGAAAGATCGATCACAAGTTGTGTGTTTTCAATGTGATAAAAAGGGACAGTTTGCTTCAGTTTGTCGAGAAAGAAAAAAGAAACTAGAAGAGATGCACAAGGTGGAAGTAGAGAAAGAAGAAGGTATCGATGAAGAATCTCTCTACATACACGAGATTATCTTTCTAAACGAAGAAAATGTATTACCCAAGAAATACGAAAAAGAAAAACAAGAAGATGGTTTTTGGTACTTGGATAATGGAGCTAGTAATCATATGACAAGAGAGAAGGGATTTTTCTCGGAACTAAACAAAAAGGTGAAAGGGAGAGTAAGATTTGGTGATGGTTCGTGTGTAGACATTGAAGGGAAGGGCTCGATTTTGATTGAAGGGAAAACGGGAGATCAAAAATTACTCACAAATATTTACTACATCCCGGGTCTCAAAAGCAACATATTGAGTCTAGGTCAAGAAACTGAGCATGGTTGTGATATTAGATGAAAGAAAATTACTTAACACTCCATGATTCACATGGAAAGCTACTTCTTAAAGTCATAAGGTCTCCAAATAGACTCTACAAGATCAAACTTAAGATTGGGAAACCAATATGCTTGTATTCTCGACTCGATGAAGAATCATGGAGGTGGCATGCTAGGCTTGGTCACAAAAGTTTCAAAACCATTGGAATTATGTCTAAACACAAGATGGTACGAGGGTTACCAAGAATAGAAGGAGAAAAACAAATATGTGATTCTTGCTTGGTGGGAAAGCAAACAAGATTAGCTTTTCCAAAGGGGGCACAATTTCAAGCTACAAAGGTACTAGAACTACTTCATGCTGATTTATATGGACCGATTTCACCTCCTACACATGCTCGGAACAGGTATATATTTTGTGATTATAGACAATTATTCAAGATACATATGGACTATCTTATTAAAAGAAAAGGGAGACGTTTTTGAAAGGTTCAAAAACTTCAAAAGGACGATAGAAAAAGAACTTGAAAACTCGATTATAACTCTAAGTACGAATAGAGGAGGAGAGTTTACATCAAAGATTTTTCAACATTTTTGCACCAAGAACGGGATCAAGAGGCATCTAACGGCTCCTTACACTCCACAACAAAATGAAGTAGTCGAAAGAAGAAATCGAAACTTAATGGAGATGACAAGAAACATACTTAAAGCTATGAAGGTTCCGAATTTTCTTTGGGGAGAAGCAATACGGCATTCAACGTATGTGATAAATAGGGTTTCTACGAGAGCTTTGAAGAATCAAACACCCTATGAATGTCTTAGGAATAAGAAACCAAGCATAGAACATCTTCGAGTGTTTGGATGTGTAGCACATGCTAAGATTGAACCCGTGAATGTTAAAAAACTCGATGATACAAAGATAATTATAGTTAGTCGAGATGTTGTTTTTGATGAGAAAACATGTTGGAATTGGAAGGGAGCCACAAATGAAGAAGGAAACGAGAATACAAGATCTTTTGAGTTAACTTGGGAAGGAAGTAACGATGAGGATGAAGGAATAAGTCATGAAATTGATGACCATGAAGACAATATGCATGAAGGAGAAGGACCTTTAGAGGATGAAGAATATCCAAGTAATGATCATCAAGAAGAAGAAGAGGCGGATATACAATCGCAACTTAGAAGGACAAGTAGACAAGTTCAAAAGCCAAATTATCTTAATGATTATGTTCTACTTGCAGATTTGGAGTGTGTGAAGTTTCTTCTTCTTATCAATGACGAGCCAATGAGTTATCAAGAGGCAAAAGAATCAAAAGAATGGACCAACGCTTGTATAGATGAAATAAAATCGATCAACAAGAACAAGACATGGTTCTTGGTTGATAAACCGAAGGGAGCTAAGGTAATTGGACTCAAATAGATTTTTAAGATCAAAAGAAACGCTGATGGTTCAATTAATAAGTTTAAAGCAAGGTTAGTAGCAAAAGGGTATGTACAAAAAAAAAGGCATAGATTACGAAGAAGCTTTTCCTCCGGTTGCAAGAATCGAAACAATATGAATGCTTGTTGGGATAGCTGCGGATGAAGGATGGGAAATACATCATCTTGATGTAAAAACGACATTCTTACATGGAGAACTCAATGAGGAGGTCTATGTCTCTCAACCCGAAGGATTTGAAAAGAAGGGAGAAGAGCATAAAGTTTTCAAACTCTCAAAGGCATTATACGGGTTGAGACAAGCTCCAAGACCATGGAATGCTAAGCTAAACCATATTTTGAAAGGTTTAGATTTCAAAAGGTGTTTAAAAGAGAGTGCCGTGTATCGAAAAGAAGAAGGACAAAAGGTTCTCATAGTTGTGGTTTATGTTGATGATCTTTTTGTCTTAGGGAATTCCATCGAAGTCATCAAAGAATTTAAGAAAGGAATGGCAGCAAAATTCGAGATGACTGATCTAGGGAAGCTTACATATTACCTTGGGATTGAAGTGGAACAAGACAATAAAGGGATCACAATTAAACAAGAAGCTTATGCACTTCGGATTCTTCAAGAAGTGGGTTTAGACACTTGCAATCCTACTCAAGTTCCAATGGAGTTTGGTTTGAAATTGTCAAAAGCTTTAGAAGAAAAATAAGTCGATGCTACAATTTATCGAAGGAGAATAGGATGTCCTCGATACCTTCTACATACAAGACTAGATCTAGCTTTCTCGGTAGGAGTTTTAAGTCGTTACATGCAAGATCCGAGAGAGTCTCATGCTATAGCTCTTAAGCAAATTCTAAGGTGTGTAAAAGGAACTTTAAATTATGGCCTTAAATATGAAAGAGGATGAACAAAAGAGATCATAGGGTATAGTGATAGTAGTCACAAGATTGATGCCGATGATGGAAGGAGCACAACCGGGCATGTATTTTACTTAGGTAAAACACCGATTTCTTGGTGTTCTCAAAAGCAAAAAACGGTGGCCTTATCCTCATGTGAGGCTGAGTTCATGGCTGCAACGGAAGCAGCAAAACAAGCTATTTGGCTTCAAGAGTTTATGAGTGAAGTCACGGGAAAGGAGTGCAAGAAAACGACTATACGAATTGACAACAAATCGGCCATTGAACTCACACGAAATCCAGTCTTCCACGGTATAAGCAAACACATTCGTAAAAGGTATCATTTCATACGAGAATGTATCCAGAATGAACAAATTAACGTGGAACATGTGTCCGGAAACGAGCAATGTGCGGACATACTAACAAAGGCATTGGCAAGACTCAAGTTCAAAGAGATAAGGATGTTAATCGGACTTCAAGACCTGTCAAAGAATCACTTTGAGTTTAAGGGGGCAAATGTTGGATAAGCTCAAAGATTTAGTGACTTAGAGAACAAGGTTCTAATTAGATTAGGATAAGATATTTTCCAAGATTGTTTAGGATTAAAAGGAGCTAATCCTAATAGCAATAGGTTTTAACAAAGGTGTGTTAATTTCTATAAATACCTTAGATGAGTTTGTGTCTAAGGTAAGACTTTGAGTTGTTTAGTTTTTGAATTATATTTCTAAGCAATAAAGAAAAACAATTTCTCTAATCAAAGTATTAAGCAAAGCATCAAAGCAAACTCATTAGCAAATTCGATCCTTCAAAAATCAGTGCAGCAACTCTGAGAAGGTATACCTAACAAGAAAAGATACATTATTTGCTCTGTTTTCCCTCTTACTTTTAAAGTTTAAAGAACTGAGGTTGTCTCGCTGCGAACGTGTCCTTGGAGAATCTACTGTCTTACCCATTCGTGATGAGGAACAAGCTCCCATTGAAAATTCAGAGACTGCAAATCTATACCGTTCAATGCCCATAACGATTATCTTTCCAATTTGGGTTACATAGAAGTTTCACCAAAGATATGGGCTTGACTCAAAGGCCTATAGGTTCATTTCGTGAATGATTGTGGAGAAGAAATGATGTCATGTGAAGTGATGGAACTTGGAAGTGTGTGGGAGGAGGCTGGAGGGTCATCATTGCGTCATGACTGATCACTCATGGCTTCTTGGTCTCCTGTCTTACAAACTTTTTAATCTTCCCACACTTTATATAATTTATCCTTCGTGCTCTGAATCATTTATATAATAAACGAATGAAGTTTCCGCCTAACAGAAAAGCAATGTATCTTTTGATAATTGTTTCCTTGTCCTATTCCGAATTAGGAGAAATTTTGGATTAATACGACTTGAGCAGAGATATTGGTGTAAAATTGTAACTTTTTCAAAATCTAAAATAAAATTGATGAAAAAATCAGTTAAAGATTGTAATAGTGTTTTAAATTCGTTACGATGCAGTTTAAACCAGCATGTTGCAGGTTATGTGGAAGACAAAAATAAAGTTGGTGTCTATCAAATTCATCATATGCCAGAACTAATAACGCCGTTTGATATATATTACACATAACTGATAAGTGTGTTCTATTATTAAAAAAACTACTTAATGAGTTATGCTTGGACCACTTAAGTGCATTATACACAAGTTTTGTTTGCTTTTGTAATTAGCACATTAAACACTCAGCAGCAGCTCTTCTGAACTTAATAATTGTGATAAAGTGTGAATCATAATTAAAATGAATAATGTTAGGCAAAAAGATCTCGATTTTGGTTCTATTAGTCTTACTAATAATAACACACAAAAAAAAAGAAAAAAAAAGAAAAGGAATATTGTCAGTCTCGAACCACTCGTGTGGTAACTAGTTCAAGTTATACCTGACACATATAGTTAACAAAAGCTACATGTTTGGTCTTAGACCATTAAAACTTTTTGCATGAGGAATTTATCATGCTAATAACTTATTTATTGCGTTAATTACATTCTACACACCATTAAAAACTATTCAAGTCTTGGTTCGTACTTGGAATTATTTATACAGACTCAAACACATTTGTATCCACAACCCAACAACATTCTCTTTGCCTCTCTCTGTACACAAAAATGCTAAGACACTTGATTTTTCTCCTTCCTTTCTTGTCGTCGATCTTCCATGTAAGTCAAACTTCACCATTTTAGTTTTGATTCATATCTCTAGAATCTATTCGCTTCTGGTTTTATTGAATTTGTTTTCCGTTCATTCGTTTAATCATTTTAACAATTTATGCGGTTTTCACAATGCAGGTAGTTATCGCCGGAGGACAGTTAACTAACGGTGATTTTTCACCGGAGAAGAGTCCATTCACACCTAAAGCATATTTGGTTCGTTACTGGAACAAAGAGATCCAACACCAATCACCAGGATCAGCGTTTCTAATCTCCAAGGCTTCGCCATTAACCGCCGTCGCCTCCGCCACTTTTGCCAAACTCGCCTCGGAAAATTCCCTTCCGGATCGTCTCCCTGACTTTTGCTACGCCGCAAACCTATTTTGCTTCCCCGATTTGGGTCCAAGCCTCGAGAAACACAGCAACGACGTTAAATTCTCCGTTTACGACCAAAAAAACTTCACAAACTACGGCACGAATCGCCCTGGTGGTGCCGACTCGTTCAAGAAGTATTCTCATGACGGTAACGTAGTCACCGACTCTTTCCGTCGGTACAGCCGTGACGCTACCGGTCACGACGACAAGTTTAAAAGCTACGCCGGTAACGGCAACGTTGTCGAGGAAAGCTTTAATTCTTACGGCACATCAGCCACCGGTGGCTCCGGTGATTTTAAAAGCTATCAATCCGGTGTGAACAATCCGACTAGTCGCTTCACGGCGTATTCCGACGATGGAAAAGGCCAGGCTCATACGTTTAAGACCTATACTCACCAAGGCAACGCCGGACCGGGACAATCTTTTACCAGTTACGGCAAAAACGGTAACGCAGCTCCGAATGAGTTCTCTTCATACGGCGTCTCTTCCAATGTAATTGGATCGGATTTCTCCAACTACGGCGAGAAGGGTAACGCAGCTTATGACACATTTAAAAGCTATGGCGGCGACGGCAATGTTCCTCAGAATATCTTCAAAAACTACGGAGCCTCCGGGAATGCCGCCGTCGACACATTTTCGAATTACAGAGACAAAGCAAATGTCGGAGACGATTCGTTCTCATCGTATGCCAAGAACTCGAACTCAGAGAAGGTTGATTTCGTGAATTACGGCAAATCTTTCAATCCCGGTTCAGAATCGTTTACCGGTTACGGTAAAGGAGCTGAGGAAAGCAAAATCAATTTCAAGATGTATACTCAGAACTCAACGTTCAAAGATTACGCCAAGACCGGTGTAGAATTCGCTAAGTATAATCAGAGTACTAGAGACAGCCATGGCAGAACAGTAAATAAATGGGTGGAAGCTGGTAAGTTCTTCAGAGAATCGATGCTTAAAGAAGGGACATTGATTTCAATGCCTGATATTAAAGATAAAATGCCAAGAAGGTCGTTTTTGCCTCGTAGCATTATCTCGAAATTACCATTTTCCACATCGAAAATTGTCGAAGTGAAACGTGTTTTCCACGCAAAAGATAATTCGACTATGGAAAGGATAATTACAGACGCGATAACGGAATGCGAGAGATCGCCCACGGTCGGTGAGACAAAACGATGTGTCGGTTCGGCGGAAGATATGATTGATTTCGTTACATCGGTGCTTGGTCAGAACGTGGTACTCCGGACAACAGAGAGCATAGCTGGATCGAAGCAAAAGGTCATGGTAGGGAAAGTCAAAGGAATAAATGGAGGAAATGTGACGAAATCAGTGTCTTGTCATCAGAGTTTGTACCCTTATTTACTTTATTATTGTCACTCTGTGCCTAAAGTTCGAGTCTACGAATCGGATCTTTTAGACCCGATTAGTAAGGTCAAGATTAACCATGGTATTGCCATATGTCACTTGGACACGTCAGCTTGGGGTGCAAGCCATGGAGCCTTCCTGTCTCTTGGTTCCAGGCCGGGTCAGATTGAAGTCTGCCACTGGATTTTTGAGAACGATATTAATTGGATCATCGCCGTTTAACTATGGTCTCGTCTCAATTATTAATTTCCGAGAGGGAATGAAATAAGGGTTGTGAATCTCAACTTCACAATTATTCTCAAAATGTTGTATCTGAATCATGTAAACATTCTAAAGCTAAACAAAGTTTTATTGGTTTTTTGAAAAGCTTGAGACTAAAATTTTGTTTAAGGGCTCTTTCAATGTCTAACAACATCCAACCTATTTGGTATACAAAATAAAACAGAGAAGTTAGGAATTTAATTGGTTCTACTTGGGTAAGTCATGAGCCCACAACATTCACATGTCGTTTATTGATGTTCCTTGAAATTGTACTATTTAGTTCATCACGAATCAACTTTATCAATTTTTGCTTTAGATTTGGCTTGTTAACCACACATATAAGGGATACCATATGTTAACCTTAATTGGTTCAGCAAGAATCAGTGCAGTCCAAGCCGATCATATCGATCTAGTAACAGTCGACATTTTCCTTTGTCTGGAAATGTTAGACAGACCTTACTGAAACACAGTTCCAACATTCAGGAAAATGTTATTGATACATGAATATCTCAATGAAGTAAAGGAGAAGTGATTTAAAGGAATATGGGGAAGACCAAAAGCTTATTTAAAGAAACAGTAATTGAACCATCACTTTGTGAGATTTTTCTTGGACAAACAACAAGTTATCTAGCCTATAAAGACAATTAGCTTAGTAACTAGCTATGTCTTTCACCAGTTTTTTTCCTTCTCTCTCTAATTTATATGCGAAATATCAATCGATTAAACACCATCTTGTTTTTTACTCTAAATGTCGACCAGTTGAACCCGCAATCTATTAGTAACAGTTATGTTTTATGATTACAAAAACAAAAATCTACATATCACGCATATATTTCGCATGTTAGAAATCACCTATTCAGTTTATGACAGAAATTTGGTTGCTTTATCGTCCCAAAAACGATCAATTAATTAATCAACAGATTTTAATATGTACCAACTCTAAAATTTCATATAAACATTTCCCATTTGCAACATAATTTCACTCACAATCCGCGAAATCTAAGAGATCAAAAGCTTTAAATGAAAACTTCATAGAAGAACGGCTAAATAAAGAGCATAGTCATGGCAAAACAAGAAATCATCCAAAAACTAAAAATGAAATATTTAAAGCTCACACATAGCAGAAGCCAAGAGAGTTATTTGTAGGAATAGAAAACTATATACACAACCTACTACTATTTTGACCGGTTCCATTTGATCACTCACCATGCTTGATAGTCTCGTCGTCCAAGAATGCGTCTACGTGCACATCTGTCCCCTACGTTTGATAGTCCCCGGTAACTCATCCTGACGGATCCATCCATCAAATGATCACCACCAAACCATAAATACCGTTCTCTGGGGTCTCGAAAAATGATCGGAGAAGATCGAGCATTGCCTATGGGAAAGTTTTCTCTTGCTACGAGAACGGATCGTCTTTTATTCCTCCAAAATTCAGCGTATTTATTCTTCCAATTAACCACCTCGCCTGTTAATGTCCTATAACGATCTAAGGCTTCTTCCACGTATTTCTGATCTAAGGCTTCTTCCACGTATTTCTGTTTCCACAAATCGTTGTCTGATGTCAGATTCCGCATTTCTTTACAAACACAAGCCATACTTCCAATACTCACACCACAAAGCGACTCTAACATCTTCCGCTTCAGTTCTGTTGGTAGGCGCATCAAACATGGTGGAGATTCCAAGCCAGCTTTATCGCAAAGCTCAGTCAACAAGGGGATAACAAGTTCATCTTTTACCATTGTCCATAACATGAGCACGTCGCGATAGGAGCTTGACGAGACTTGTTTCTCAGACTTTAAAGTATCCATAACGGGCAAAAACCTACGCTTGTCAAGAGAAGTCTTGCGCACTCTCCCACTAAACCCCTCCAGATTTCCGTAGACTTTAACCACACTAGCTATGTTCTGAAACTTAACAGTAACGTAGTCGGGTTTCTTGGTCTCCTTCAGCTCGGGTAAAGTATACTTTAGGGATACCGAAAGTAACTTCTCCGAAAAGCTAAACTTATCGGAAGGAAAATCTAACAGTAGCAATCCAGATTCTAACATAATGGCATGAACTGACAAAACCAAGGTAGTCAGACCACTAATATCACCAGATTTCTCAAGCAATATCTTTTTCAAGAATAATGGTTCGCTTAACTTTCTGAATTTCCCGGCAGGGAGGTTCTGCTCGACATCCATGAACTCTGGACCCTTCAGGCCCAACTTGTCCACAGTGGATCCTCTGGAACGATCTTCTACGTCTGAATTCAGATCAGTTTTGGCTTGACGGGGAGAAACATTGACCTCAGCAAACCCAATACCCATCGAATCGTGAACAATCGCCTGATTACTCTCCGATTGAGAAGCTAGGGTTTCATAAAACCCCGATTTCCAATTCGAAGATTCGCCACGCTTATCCAACGCAACAAACGCAGAGGGTTTAAGAGAGTAATAAATTAGGTCACCGGATGTTACACCAAGTGATCGGAGTGTATCCACCATCGGCGAAGGCGTGAGGAGTTCGTCTTTACGATTTAGTGAAAGATGAACGTGGAAAGCCATCGTGGGCTTGACTCGTCGCTGGAGATCATATAGAGTAGCTGTATCATCCAATTCAAGTTTAAGGGTTTCTCTCGTCTCGTGACATCTCAATCGGAGCTTCATCATCGGATTCACATATGATCTTCTTCGCTAAAAACAAAAGAAATAGGAGTACCGTCGAATGGATCTCAAGAGGGATTCCTAGACACAAATTTTTAGCTTAGCTATTTATTTTATGCTAAGTTGGAGATCTGCTAAATATCTGCTTTCACCTTCGTGATGAAGGAGACGCAGAGCTGGGCTTCGTAGTTATGGATTGAAACTCATTTTACATAACATTTAAGGTTAACTCTGGGCTTTTTAATTTGTATTGGGTTTTAAACTTATTTGTAATGCTATTGGGCTTAACCTACACATATATTAAGTCAGCTACATTAAAATAGACGGTATTCGGGCCCATAATAACTTCAGGTTTTTGGTAAGCTACTTTGTAATTCAACTTCAATTTTGTCAGAATATAACCGGTACAGAAAGTTCAGAAGCTTCACAAGCTTCAACGACTAACTATTTCAACAATCTATAGTTTTGGACAAAAACGTTTAAATTCTGTTCAGGTTTGGTCAGCATACATTTCACCTTTAACTTGATCTATATTTAAATTAGTATTTCCATTACTATATATTATCAATCAAAAAAGTTGTTGACCTTTGAAGACCCGTAAAACATATGTTACATGATGCCCTTGTTCTAAATCTCGATCGAATTGCTGAATGCTTGGTCGAGAAATCGCTACTCGTTAAAAAACCGTGGCGAATTATCCTGATCGGAGAAACTAAGCGGCAAGAGAGATAATTACTGTCTCAATATTATTCGATTAAATTGGCCCATTTATGTGAAATGTTTCAAAAGCCCCTTGTTTCTTCTTTTCTCTATTCCTCTTTGTTTACACAAATCAAAAAACAATTCTTGTAATAAAAAAGCTGAAAATTGTGCATAGGAAGCATCGAACCCATCACTTGTTACATGACCAAATGGTCAATAGATTCTTTTTTTCAACACATATTTACTATATATATACCTATATATCCATAAATACATGAAAAATTAATCCCCGATCAATCCCCGGTTTATTTCCGATTTGTTTATAACTTGTTATTCAGTACCCGAGCAAATACATAGCGCGTAGGAAAATTTTGAACAGAGCATGATGCAAAAAATTGGTACATTACCTGAAAATATACAGCTTAATGTGTCATAAAAAAAAAAGATTTTGTCTTCAGATTTCTCTTTGATAAAATTTAAAGTGTAAATATTAATTTTCTATTTAAATTACTAACCGTGGCACAATAAACACAACAACTATTTGCAAACAAATTTGGGAAATAACAATTTTTGGTAAAATAAACTACTTCAAAGTATAAAAAGTATGGAAATCAAAATCATGACATAAAAATAAACCACAATACAAACCTTGATTGTGCAAGTGGCCTTTCGTCCAGTGGCCGGCGTTAAGTCCACTAAATGGCAGGTGCACTTGTACATCCAAGGATCGAGTCCTACCGCCTACATTATGTAGGAATTTGGCTATTGGGCCGGCCAGTTGTGGCCTATTGTTGACAAAAAAAAACAAACCTTGATTGTAGTGATGACATGGGTGTATTGAGCTCTGGATTTTAAGAGATTGTGAATGATTTAAATTTTATAGTTCGATAACATTGAATTTTGTATAATTTTTAGAAATTCACGTTTGAATAACGGACGATTTTTTATTTTTAAACTAGATCATTTTAAATCCATATTTGAATACACCCGACGTGTTTTACTGAAATTTAGATGGTGCATTGAAATATGGATTATAAATAATTTGAATGATTTGTTTTTGAACCAGCTTCCTTAACTCTAAAATATTGTAGTTCGAGAGAGAAATCAGACTTGTTTTTGAACCAGCTTCCATAACTCGCCGTTGGGGTCGGTCTCCGGTGATTCCAATAACACCGACACAGACTCCCCTCTTTTTTCCTTCCTGTTTATAAGGTTTTTTTTTGTTTTGATTTGGTATTGTAGGGGTTCTCTCACATCGAAGAAGATTTTGGTGAAATCTGGAGTTTCGCCTTTGTTGAAGAAAATTTAGTCGGTTGTCGTGATCCTCCACCTCTCTCGTGGTCATTGAGTTGTGGGGGTTTCATTTGGTATCTATTTTTGAGTTTCTTCGAGCTTGTGAACCGTGGGTCTCACGCTGGTCTAAGCTTTGTCCGATGGCGTGGTTTACTTGCTCTGATGAGCATGTTTCTCCATTTCACCTTCTCTTTTTGCCATGATTTTGGCCAAGTTTATGTTTTATTTAAATCGTGTATTACTCTTCAAATTCATAAAGGGTTGATTTGAGTTTTTTTGTGAGAGGAAACATTTCGATTACGGTTTCTTCATGAGAGTAAACATTTATAACATATTTTTCTTCTTATGAAGAAATTGAATCGACAAGGAGCTTGTGGTCAAGTGGTAGGGGCGGACTTGAGACTTTAAGGAGTTCGCATGTTTGATTCCCTTGCGAAACTAACTCACATTATTCTAGTCACCCTTACATGGATATTGGCTCATGTTTTTGACCCCTTTGAATACATGGAGATGAGGGTCTATCCGTGGGCTACACCACCCCCAGGAGAATAGTTCAAGCCACACTCATAGGATTTAATAACTCCTGAGTTACCAAAAAAAAAAATTAAATTGACCCTCTACAAAATCAAAGCTAACATGCCTTTTCCATTATAAAACCAATATCATGAAGTCTCGAACCGTTTTCCCCAAAAATTGATTTTTTGTCAACATAATTCATTGGATCAACAAAGTCAGATCTATAGCCTAAATGTTCCAACTGGAGCATGTAGGATTCTAACTCACCACATGGTATCTAGCTAGATTAGGGGTAAGCCAACTAGGACACCTGATTCTTGGCCCCAAAATTGATCTTAAACTAAACAAAATACTAATTGTCTAATTCTTTTACTTTTCCACAAGTATTGTTATAATTTTTTTCTAAATAGGAAGAGTTGTTAAACACAACAAAACTAAATGAAAGAGAGAAATATGAGAAAAAGACTAATAATGATTCAAGATAATTACAAGCGTATATAAGGTTTGTGCTTTATAGAAGAGCACAAAAAAATCTAGAAATCTATAGTTGTCCCAATCCTAGTCATCTTTTAGGGTGAGGACTGTATCAAATTTGTTGTGCAGATAGGTTGCTGTTGAGCACCATTTTCATCAAGTGTTTGCACTAGTACGATTTTGCAGAGTTTTGTCTTATCTTCATCTGCTTTTATGGGCTTAGATGGGCCTTCATTCTTTTGAGTTTTTGGTGTCTTTAATTGGGCTTAATTTGCTTATTGGATCTGCAGATCTCCTTCTTTCTTATACTCGGGGTGGGATTATTGACCATACCGAGTTTAAATCGAAGAACGGTGAATGGATATCTAGCAAGGGAGATGGTAAAGACATCTGCAATTTGCAAAGTGGTTGGTACATGGCGGGTTTCGATATGTTCGAGAGCTACCTGTTCTCGTATATAGTGGTAATTTTTATCGAAGTGTTTGGAGTGTTTACGGAGGCACTTGTACTCAAGTAAATTGTCGAGAGATTATCACACTGAATGAGCGTATAGCTAAGCTGTGAGATGCCAAGATCACAAAGAATGAAGTATAGCAAGGTAAAAGTTGTTTAGTGAGAGCCATGTATTCAGCTTCTGTCGAGGATTTGGACTTAGTTTTTTACCTTCTTGCAAACTAGGAGGTCCGAGGAAGGTACAAAAACCGGTTGTGGAACGTTGAGTCTCCAGACATCCAGTCCAATCACTGTCACTATAAGTGGTAAATGATATATTAGAGTCCTTTCATATCTGTAAACCCATCTGAATTATGCCTTTGATACATTGTAGAACTCATTTTAGGTGAGCAAAATCTTATGTTATTGGCATATGCATCCGTTGGCAGATAAAGTTAAAAGCATATTGAATATTTGGCCGAGTTATGGTGAGATATTAAAGCCTCCCTGCAAGACTTCTGAAGTATATTGGTTCTAAAAATGTTCTGCAGTCAAATTGTTGGATTGTGATGGCAAGGGTGTAGGCATTGGATTACAATATGACATTGTTGCTTGATGAAGACTATCTTTAGCATAGGCAGTTTGATAAAGAAGGAGACCTTTTGCATTCTTTTCAGTTTCAACTCCCATAGAGTATTGTGGAAAAAAACTAAGGTCTTTCATTGAAAGCTGATTGTTAAAGTTGAGCATAAGATGCTGTAAAAACTCCTCATCACTTCCTGTAAGTAAAATATCATCCACATAAAGTAGTAAGATGATAGTTTTACCTATTTTGTGATATGTGAATAATGATGGACCAGATTTGCTACAAGTAAATCTATAGTCAATCAAAAAATTGTTGAAGGTGTCGAACCAGACTTTATGGGCATGTTTTATACCATATTGAGCTTTTGTTAGTCGACGTACATGAGATGGTTTTGTCTTATCTTTAAAGCCAGGAGGTTGATACATGAATACATGTTCTTGCAACTCTCTATGGAGGAAGGCGTTGGAGATGTCTAACTGTTTGATGGTTCATTCTTTGGTTGTGGCAACATCTAGGACAATTCTTATAGTTGCAGTTCGGACAACATGGCTAAATGTCTCGAGATAATCAACATTTTTCTCTTGATCAAAGTCTTTAGCAACTAGTCTTGATTTATATTTATCAATTGTACCATCTGGTTTAACTTTGTCTTGAACACCCATTTACACCCCAAGATGATCATATCTACAGTGGGAGGCACTAGGATCAAAGTATTAAGCATGTGTATTATGTTCACTTCCTTAAGAACAGATTCATTCCATTCCCAATGTTTCATTGTAGCAATGATGTTTTTGGGTTCCTCAGTAGCAAAACTTGAGGTTAGTAACACAGACTTGGGATTTGGCTTATATATCACATCCTTATATCGAGTCCCCATTGGATGTAGGTTCTCGAAATGTGTTGGAACTGATTGTGTTACCTCTAGTTCTTGTGGTGGTTGTATTGTTTCTACTTCATGATCAGATATAGGACTGAGTTGTTGAAGAATATCATTTTGTTTGTTGATCATGACGTTCTCTATGTTAGTGATTAAATGTTGGACTTGGTTGTTGGAGATATCATCTTGTTGTTAATCATGATGTTCACCAATTTATGAGTTTTGAGAATCAATATTTTGCAGAGTTTCTGGAACTTGAGGTTTTGCAATGTTCATGTTTGTTGCAGGTACAGGTAGAACCTGCAGATTTGACATAGTCACAAGAGAATACTGAGGGTGGTGCTTTTGACGGCCAAGCACGAAGTAAGGGACTTTGAAATTGAGGAACCATCTGAGAATATTGTTGTCGAAAGGATAGGAGTCTTCATCGAAGAATACATGCCTGCTTATGTATACTCTTTCCATAAAAGGATGAAGACACATATACCCTTTATGATGAATGATGTATCCAAGAAGTACACATAGGAGAGATCTGGGTTCTACCTTGTGTTCTGCAACATCACGAAGATAGGGATAGCACACAACACCAAATACTCTGAGGGAGGAATAGTCTGGCTTCTTCTTGTAAAGAGATTCATATGGACTTATATTTTCTATCCAATATTTCAAAGGTGTGTGGCTTTGGAATAACATCGAAAAACTCAACTTCATCAAATGTCTATGTTTTCTCTCTGCTTCACCAATTTTTTCAGGTGTATATGGACAAGAAATCTGATATTGTATTCCTTATATTGTAAAATGTTCTTTAAGCCGAGTGTTTACAAATTGAAAACCATCTTTGATTTTGTTATTGTGCTGATTTTCCACCATAGTTTGAAATGCAATAAAGAAAAGATAAAAATTTGATTTCCGACAGAGAGGGTAGAACCATGTAAATTGAGAGAAATTATCCATGAAAATTGCATCGTATTTAAAGTCTTGATTAGATACAATAGGTGAAAGACCCCACAGATCACAATGAATTCGATCTATGGGTTTAGAAGCTTTTAAAACTAAAGAAAAACATTGAAGTTGACTACTTTTACCCATCTCGTAAAGCTGATAAATAGGGTTGGTTTTGCTCTTATTCACTGAAATTTCCTTGAAGTTCTTTAGGTGTTGGAGGATATTAGAGTTTGCGTGCTCTAGTCTTAATGCGATAAGTCTTTAGATGCAGCACATTTCTTGTTAGAGTAAAAAATTGCAAACTCTTTTGCCTCTAACACATATAAGCCATTTTTCTTAGGACCCTTTGTCACTACCTTTTGAATTTGTAAATCAATAATACACACTTTATTAGCATCAAAGAACATTCCACACGGATAATCCTCACAAATATTTGATACTAACAGAAGAGATTTATGTATGTTTGGGCAAACTAACACGTCATGTAAAGGAATTATACTTGAAGTAGTGGCTATTGGGGCTGATCTGATGTGAGTGATGGGAAGATACGTCTCTTTGGCAACCAGCATAGTGTTATTGCCTTCATAAGGAGTGGTTTTATGCATATTCTCCATCGAGGTGGTGACATGAGCATATGCTCCAGAGTTCGGAAACCACTCCTTATTTGGTGCTTCTGAAACCCGTAGAGAAGTGAACACTTAATTGGTTTCTTTAATCCTGTAGTTATTGTCAAAGCGATTGTAGCACTTTAACAATGTGTGACCAGTACATCCATAGATCTGGCATGTTTGACGACTGTTGTAGTTCGAGGATTGAATATGATGTTGAGAGGACCCTCTTCCTCGGCTAGAGTATCACCACTACCACATCTTTGACTTGAGCGACCTCCGTTTCCTCTCTGGTTTTGGTTGTAGTATCAGTTGTCATATCTCTATGTGTTGAAGGCTAGATAAGGATTATGAGTAACATCATCATCATAAGTCTGGAGTTTTGAGTCAAAGCTTCATTAAACGATGGAGGAGAGATTTTGGACAGAGCACTCTGTATTACGGTGGTTATTAGGTCATATTCTTGACCAAAGGCATTGAGAAAACCAAAAATCTTCAAAGATTCTTAAATAGATTTTATTCGAGCTCAACACATCACATATTGTCTTGAAATCTCGATAGAAAACAACTAATGTTTTGTCCTTCTTTGTTAGGAGTTGAAGACTACGGCATAAGGTAAACTCTCTAACAGTGGAATTTTTGTTGAAGTTCTCTCCTAGTAAGACCCAGATTTCACTTGATGTAGAGAGGTTATGAACGTGACCTAGCACCTCTTCATACAAAGTACCGAACAACCAAGACCTAATAAGCTGATCGGTACAAAACTACGGGTCATATATGGGGTTGGGATTCTCCGAGATTGTTCCAGCTCTGTCTACCATCATAGTAGCAAGTGGAGGAGAAATGTTTCCAGCAACAAAACCTATGAGTTTTTGACTGGATAAAGGAACTCAAACTGAGTTTTCCATAAGAGATGGTTAGAATAGAGAATTATCACAATATCTCTCTTTTCTTTTTGAAACCCACTAAGTGTCCTATTGATAATTTTTAATTGGTAGATGGCACTGGATAACATGGGGACGACATCTAAAATAACTAATTTGTCATGGATCAATGTTGACTTAATTAATTTTTAAAAATCTGGCCGACAACATTTAATGGAGCCTTTAATGTGTTGTCACCTTAGTTATCCTCTAAATTTACTTGGGAAAATTTAAGGTACCGGATAACACAACTTGTACATGGTAATCTAAGAGTTATATGGTACCATCAACATATATGGTAATCACAAGCATGTACATGGTACCGTTAACAAATATGTTATTTGAGTAACAGATATATTACCCGCTAACTCATATAGTATCTGATAAATTACTTGCTTCAACTCCTCCCTCTCATTTGGTTTCAATGCATTAAGGATAGCTTTGAGTGTGTTAAGTTTTTGGTATGTATTAACATGATCAACCTTAGGGTCGTGACCTTTAATAATAATCCGTGTGGGGAGCCTGCCATGACCCATTATGTTAACAATAAAAGAAATTAATGTTTAGAATGATAGGTATAGCACAGTTGGGTTATAAACATATTCATTTATCAGGCAATAGACCGTGAGACATGAAAGTATTTAGCGAACTAGTAATACAAAACTATGTTTGCTTAATTGGTACAGTATAATGGGATCTTATATTAATACGTACAGTAAATAGGAAAAAACATCTCGTCCCGTGTAAGTATATCTTTATTTGGCAACTAAAATAGTAGCGAACAACACACAACGAAACGGTTATCAAGTAGTTGTCTGGGAAGTTGAATAAACTCTAAAAGCAATGTGAAAGGACACAACTTGTATACACAGAACATGTTAGTAGGCAAAACACACATATATTTGTAAGTTTTAAGTATCGGCTAAGTAGTCATTCACAATAATGTTTGAGTAATTCGTAAGAAGAAACATATAGTGAAACTTATATTAATACACTTATTAGGTAAAACATCTCGTATCGTGTAAGTCTATACCTATTTGGTAACTAAAATAGTTGTGGACAACACACAGCGAAAATGAGTAAGAAGTAGTAGTCTTAAAAGTTAAATAAACTCTAAAAGCAATGTGAGATGATACAACTGTATAGAAAAATTGGTACAGTACAGTAAAATCATACACAGAACCTGTTAGCAGGCAAAACACATAAATATATGTAAGTTTTTGAGTATCGCCTAAGTATTCATTCACAACAATGTTTGAGTAATTAGTACGACAACATATAGCGAAATTTATATTAATACAATTACAGGGCAAAATATCTCGTATCGTGTAAGTATGTACTTATTCTTTAACTAAGATAATCGTGGACAACACAGCAAAACAGGTAATAAGTAGTAGTCTTAAAAGTTGAATAAACTCTAAAAGCAATGTGAGTGGATACAACTTGTATAGGGAAATTGGTACAATAAGATCATACACAGAACATGTTACCAGACAAAACACAAAGATAATTGTAAGTTTTAAAGCATCGGCTAACTAGTAATACAAAGCTATGTTGAGTAATTGCAACAATATAAGTGGGATCTTATAGTAAAATAGTTATCGGGCAAAAATTGTTGTACTGTGTAGGTATGTAATTATTTGGTAACTTATATAGTACCAGACAAAAATAAACGAAATGTGAGAGGACACACCTTATTTAGAGAAAATCGGTACAATACAATAAGATCATACACACAACATGTTAGCAGGCAAAACACACCGAGCCTTGTAAGTTTTAAAGTATTGGCTAACTAGTCATTCACAACAATATTTGAATAATTGCAACCTAGTAACATATATCAAAACTTGTAAGAATTTATTTGTTAGGTAACAAAATACAGGTAATAGGCAACACACATCGAAAAGATTTTGAGTACAAGAAATATTAAAATAGAAGAAAAAAAATATTCAAAGAAATTGGTAAAACTGAGGTAATGAGTAATGCAAAACAAATCCAAATGCAAAAGCCACATCCTTGAGCGACGGTTGCCTAACAAGAGTTTTGATCGGTATAGTATTTAAAGAACAAAAATGTGGTAAAACCCCTAAGCGGAAAAAAAAATTAAAAAAAAAAAAGCAAAACAAGGAGGAGAGATTGCGAATTTGCAAACTATCTTACGATGTTATTAATCTAAGAGAATGAGAAGAGAAGGGGAGAAGTGAAGAGAAAATGAAGAAAAGAAAGAGAGCTGAGAGAAGATGAATAATAAAAGAAAGAATGAGTTGAGATAAGAGGAAACATGAGAGAGAAATGAGTGGTGGGCCAGGAGAACATGACAGTAAGTTGAGGATATAGAACAAGTAGTGGTAGGGGTGTTTTAGGCCTAAACATGATCCACTTATGGTAGGAATCATAGGGAGGAGAGGTACTACATTTGACATTTAAACGAGGGCATACAGCTAAATTTCTCTAGTTAAAATCATCAAGTTTAAGAGTTACAGAACTGTGAATTGAAGATTACTGGGAAAAGGGTAAGAATTCGCCATTATTGATGTAGGTTAGAGCTTACAATGGCTATGATACCATGAGCAAAAAGAGAAATAAAAGAAGAAAAAAATTGATATTGATTCAAGATAATTACAAGTGTTTACAAGGTTTAGGCTTTA
>OVAX01001254.1:0-49753 GCA_900406405.1 Lepidium africanum | reverse complement strand
GCTACGCCGTCCCAAACCAGTTGCGTTGTAAATGCGTTGTAAAATGACGTCCCAAACTCAATGTTTTCTTGTAGTGTTGGCCCTTTCGGACTCAAGCTCTATTTCTAAATTCTGAACCTTCTCCGACAGAAACTTTTTCTCAATTAACAGTGTGTTGTTCTTCTCTTTTAGTTCAACATGTTTTTGACATATAATCTGTATTTCAATAGCAGGTGACAGACCTAGATCTTCCTTTTCTTCTGAATCTTCATTAATATCATAACCATGAGCAACTTGATTGACAGATGTCTAACCTTCTTCCTCATTTTCAGCCACAAAGTCTTTGTCCTTAGACATCTCAATTAAACCAAAATTTTCCATATATGACTCCACATCATTGTTGTTATCCTCATCGTCTGTGTCACTTTCACTACAACTTACCAGAGCAGTCTTGTCCTTCCGTTTGAACGTGTCGATACATTCCGACTTCATATGACCATACCCTTGACACTCGAAACACTTAAGTGTCATCTCTATTTAGATAATCAGACAATCTGCTTTGAAATGTCCAAACCCTTGACACTCAAAGCACTGTTTGTCGGTCTTCTGTTGGTCTTTTTCAGAGGTCTGTCTGGCTGACACATGATTGTCTCTTTTGTGTCCTCTTTCGAATTTCTTGAGGTACTTCTTCACAGTAACCCCTACTTGATCCTCAAGTTCAGATGTCTGTGGTTTTGTCTTTTCTTTAGCTAATAGAGCAATACCTTTTCCATGGTGCGGTTCAACTCCTTTGTTGAGTTGAATCTCATACGCCTACATCATACCATCCACTTGGGCAAAACTCATGTTATCAAAGTTTTGTATCACATCAAGAGCAGATCGATGCCCATGAAATTTTGAAGGAAGATAGCGCAAGAACTTCTTGGCAAGCTTCTTGTCTTTGTAGGTTTTTCCCAAGACCAAGGCCTCATGAGACAAAGTGTTGAGCTTACTGCTCAAGGCTTTTATGGTCTCGTGCTTATCCAATCGTAAGAGCTTCAAACCGAGTGGCTAGCATATCAATCCTAGTTTGCTTTACGCTAGAGGTTCCTTCAAATGATACATGCAAGATATCCCAAGCCTTTTTTGTGGTTATACATCCTTGTACTTGATTGAATTTATTTGGCGCCAGAGTATTGAATATTGCCGACAGGTCCTTGGAGTTGTACTTTGACTCAGCTTTCTCCTCGGCTGTCATCACCATTTTTCACGTTTGGTGGTGTCCATCCATCTTCGACAATCCCCTAAGCCCCTTCGTCAATACCTTTGATGATTTGTTTCATCCGAACTTTCCACTCACCATAATTTTTTGGATCCAGTACCAATGGCTCAAGGACTGTCACGAACTGTTGTTTCTCATCCATACTTTCCGCAGGACCAAACCTGATTTGGTTAGGTGAATGGCTTTGATACCAATTGAAATTGTATGAACAAGTACACAACTAAAACTTTGATCGGAAAGCACTGATCCAAACGCTTGATACGCTTTATTGATATATACTTTTCTACAAATATCTTATAAATGTTAGTTACAACACTCACCAACACAAACCGAAAGTAACAACTCTCAATCAAAACCAAGGCTCTAAAAAGTTTATTGTCACCTAAACCTTAAACTCAACTCTCCCCCAAAAGCTCTAAAGTGTTACCGCCACTGAACACCTCTACAACATTTTTATCATCCGAAACTTAAACCTAGAATCTTTCCAAATCATTCTCTCAAGTTATAGCAGTTTCCATTTCTGCTTGACAGAGATCTGTCAAGTTCGTCAACAGCTCTCTGTCTTTGTTTCAATCTTGATCAGTAAGTCTTCGTTTCAGCTTAGCCTCCAACTTAGTGTTATCTCCTTCTTTGTCTCTGATTTGGAATCCACGCATCTTCACATATTATTAATATAACACAAAATTGCAATTTAGAAAAGCGACAAGAATTGAAATGGGATCATCCACTTGCCTCTTTGCTTGTACAATATAAGGGAAATACAACTTGAGTTACACAATTGTGGGTATTCTTGGTAAAGTAAATGCGGGTGAGCTTCTAATTATATATAAGTTAACTTTTTAGTTCTCTTCTTATGGTCCATGACTAGAGCACAACCAATTTATGACACAAATTGTAGACAAGGGACATAGTATTTAGTATTTTACGCATATGGCCTTAGATCAAATCGTAAAGAAATTAAAAAGTAATCTTGCAACCCTTTCTAAATTTTTTTTTTTGTCAACGGTAGATATATTATAAATGATCGGGAGAGTACAATCGGAAAAAGGAATTAAGAAAACAATTACTAGATCTAACTTAAACCTANGAATTAAGAAAACAATTACTAGATCTAACTTAAACCTAACCCTTAAAATTCTCTAATCCTAAGAAAGAGCTAAAGCTACAGCTTTGCAGGGAGAGGATTAATAAGCTAGTATCTGTATAAATTCTTAAGACCTAGACCGACCCAATGCCTTAAGAGGGTGTGGGATACTAGCCCAAATGCTGTTTGGGCGAAGAAACTGAAAATTGGTCTGTCTGACCTACTATTCCAGAACCTAATTTAAACCAAGACCCACGACTCCAATCAAACCACTAATCCTGGCAAAGTCTCTCGTCACTTAAAGCTCTAGACTCCAACAGTAATAAACTAGATATAAGAAACAACTAGCTCAGCCCAAAACCTTATTGGGCCTTGATATTCAACAGCCCATTAACATAATGGGCCGTGATATTCCATAGCCCAATAAGGGCCCACTACAGAGGAACATCTTCAAACCTACCCATCTCGCCGCCGTCGAAGGAGATCCGCCGTGAGACGGGAGAAACTCCGGCCAATGGAAAGGAGGAGAGGTCCGCTGTTCAGAGACAAAGTCTAGACCACTTTCAACCCGTCCTCGAGGTGAAAGTGGTGTCGCTTCGGTCAAATAGTGGCGGAACTCTCTCCAAACTCTCCGGTGACACGCCTTCATCCCCACCCGCCTCTGACGGGTAAACGCTGCAACTCGCCGGAGAGGAAGTCGCCTAACTCGCCCGTGGAGAAGACGTTGAAACCGATGACAAGAGATTTGTCCTCTAGATCTCTTGTCGCCGCCGCCTCCTCCAGCCGCTGCCGACGAAACCTCCGTTACAACCGTGGCTAACCGTGACCTGCAAGAGAAGAAATCTGAAGCAGATCTCAGAGATCTGAAGAAGAAATCGGCTGAGGTAGAAGTGAGGGAAGGAAAAAAAAAGCTAAAGGGATCCTTCCCCGGCCACCGGTGAGAAAACCCGGCGACCGGAGAGGGAGAGGAGCCGGTGGTCTTCTGTCTTCAAGGATAGAGAGAGTTTTAGCAGAGAGAGTTTTAGCAGGCGTCTTGTTGATATGCAACCCTTTCTAAATTAGGTGGACTCATGTTCGAGGAAGGATTATTACTCACCCTAGTATTTTTTCAATTAAATCGGCAAAGTATAATTTATAATCTTTAAACGACTACATGAGCAAATTATGTTGAAAATGCTGCAAAATATCTAATATTTAACCAAAGATACATCCTTAAACTGATGTACTTTTTCCATTAGAAAACAATTTTTATACAAATTTTCACATAAATCAAAACATAATATATTTAGTTATCAAAACATCATTTTAATACTAAACCCCTTTTTTAATATCCTCTATTAATCTATAGTAATTCGATAATTTATTTTAGTTCTATATTGAATACACTCTTATAGGTGATGTTAAATTTTATCATAATAAGAAATAAGTAAGAAGTATGAACATAAAAATAAACAACTGTAAAATTAGTAAGGTGGACCTAATAATTGAACACCATATATGTATTTTTTAGTATTTATGCACATGGCCTATAACAACTCGTTAAGCAATAAGACAATCTTCCAGGACCAGGGGCGATCCTAAGCTAAAACTCATAAAACAAAGATTTTATGCACCAAAAAATATACAAAATTTAGGGGTACTAATTTTTAAAAATCTCTTTTAATATAGTTGGTTGAGACTTTATTTATCGACAAAGTGGTGAGGGTTCAAATCTTCTTAAAGGCAACATTATTCAAAAAAATTGTAGACACTATTTTAGGTTAGGTCGGACCTGCTTAGGATAATAGCAATAGTGGGAGTGTAGTGTCTATTTGTAATATAATAATAAAATACTGAAAATTAATATAAGCAATAATACAATAATTAAAGGAAAGCTTGCCTTATCTACAAAACATTACGGAGCAACAATGTAAGCTTAACAACCAAAGCGTGGTTCACAAAATGTAATAAGTTGACAGGTTTTCTATTGATCTAAGGGGTAAACATCAGTATCGAGTCGCGCTTCTTCTACTTATGAAGGGGGATTGTTAGCAAACCGGGTTGGACCGCATCTAGTAAGATTTTTCTTTAATCGAATTTGTAGAAATTAGTATGCGCTTTTCTGAAAAAATTTAAGAGAGTTGGTAGGGCTTGAATTCCTAGACTACCAAAGATCCTATGTTACCGAAAGCATGCACTAGTATAAGTCGCCAAAGATTTTACAGAACGGTCCGACCCAAGTATTTAAAACCTAATGTATCAGTCGGGTTTAAATATTTTTCCAATAAGTACCCATTCCTTGAATCAAGGAAGATGATTTAGATGCAATACAAACAAGTGCAGTCAAGAGATCGAATAATCTTTAAACGAATTTTACAAAAAAATTATGGCTTTGCATCGACACTCACGTAGTCAATTAAAAGGCTTTACATGATCACTCCACACCGAAAGGCTTTCTCTTCTTACTAAACTGGCCTAACTTATCTTACAGTGTCAACGTCCATTTGACAGGAAAGAATTTGTTAAAGTGTTTGTACCAAATGAATTCAGATCAAGACCAAGTAGTACTTCCATTGATGTCTCAGGCATTGCTCTCAAGCTCTCAGCTCTTACAACATCAAGAAGACTATCTGGAAGTTGCAAAACGCCATTCAGGATCTGCATGATCGCACTCATGTTTGGTCTAATTGATTCAACGTGATGAGAACACAACATACCGAGCTTCAAAACCAGTTCAATTTCTCCTCTGTTTTGTTCTTGCCTGATACTTTCCTCACACGCATCGAAAATTTTCCCATTTTCCCAAAGCCCTAGGACCCAATCCACGATAACTTCTTCACTTTTCTCTGCACGTCTCTCAATCACCCTTCTACCACAAACTACTTCAAGCATAACCAACCCAAAGGCGTAAACATCGGTGCTTGTGGTTGCTCTTCCTGTTCTAAGAAATTCAGGTGCTATATACCCAAATGTCCCGGCTACTCTTGATGTCTGAGGATCAAATCCCTGATCATACAGCTTGGCCAGTCCGAAGTCCCCGAGTCTCGCATTCATTTCATGGTCGATTAGAACATTAGCCGGTTTAATATCTCGGTGAATGATGACTTGTACCCATTCTTGATGCAGATGTAATAGAGCAGCTGCAATATCTTTGATGATCTTGAAGCGTTGTTCCCAAGTGAGCCGTTCTTGACTCTCATTCGCGTTGCTACGATTTAGATAATTTTCAAGACTTCCATTGGGCATAAAGTCGTAAACCAAGTAGAGATGGTCTCTATGCCTGCTATATCCCAAAAGCCTGACCAGATTTGGATGTCTGAGACGACCAATGGTAGAAATCTCGGCTAGAAACTCGGTTCTCCCTTGTCTTGAATCATGAGAAGTTCGTTTCACAGCGATCTCTGTGTTGGAACCTGAAAGTGTTCCTTTATAGACTTGACCAAAACCTCCTTTACCAAGAAGTTGATTCTCCTTGAAACCTTTTGTGGCATTGTAAAGCTCCTTATAAGCAAACCAATGAGGTCCATACTGAATCTCCCATTCCTCAGGAACCTCCTTGACCTTCCTATGCCTCAAATAGAAAATTAAACCAATCCACAAGGCGACAAATGCAGCGAATAAGGCAAATGTTAAGACGGCTGCTAAAATCAGTTTTGTTCTGTCATACGATTTCTTCGGATATGGAGGAAGGATTGGAACTTTTTCAATCGGCCATTCTGGATAATCGGTTACTTCTAGAAGAGGATACACAGATAACATATAGTGAAGTGCTCCAATGGATCCGGTCGAAGCTGTGAAGCCATAATACATGTCCCCCAAAATATATGGTGAGAGATCTTGGTGTAAAGATATAAGCGGTTTCCGTGGCGGAACACTCATATTAGCAGGGCTCAAAGTAACATTGAGCTGCTTATCAGGTTGACTATAACCGATTGAAAGTCGCATTACCTCTCCGCTGATCAAAGAAAGTTTGTTAAATTTTCCATCTTTATGATCATAGTAACCAGCAGGAGAAGAGATAATAGATTTCAAACCATTAATGTTAATCCCAACATGATTACCGTCTTTATCTCCAAATTCTTCGTCTTTGTGTATGTCCAACTCAATAGCTATCACATGGTTTGATGTTTTACAGTTGTTTGTTTCGTTGAATAGTCCGAGGTACTTGTCGGAAGAAGCTCCGGAAAGGCCTAGTGTAGGAGAAAGAACGAAAGTCATACCGTGTGAACCTTGCTGCTTATGCTCAGGGATGATTCCGAAGAAGAAACTGAAGCCGAAGGACTCATTCTTCAAGGAGAGTGTTTCGTTGTTGAAAGCTTGACCGTAGGAATGCTTCTTGGCATTCGTTAACATCATGTAACCGTTGTCGTTATAATCTGCAGATCCATTGAAGATAAATTTGCAATGGGAGTTGAAAGTAAATGAAAACAGAGTAAGCAACAGAACAAGAAATTTTAAAGAGACTTTGAGTTCACGACACATGTTCTGATTCTTTTGTTTATAGGAAGGTTTTGATCAAATGTGATATTCATCATCTCAGTGAGACTTAAATAGTAATCTAAAAGAATGCCAAGATGTAAAAGAAGGTCGAAAAGTTGGGAACGAAAGTTCTCGTGTTGTTCCTGTTATTCATAATTCATATTAATACACACATGGCCTAAATCAAGTCGTAAAGCGATTCCAAAAACGAAAGTCGTAAAGCAATTAGGAAAATAGTCTACTAATCCGCGTAAAATTAAAAAAACAATTATCGTGTGGTTGGTAAAGCGTATCCTAATCATAAAACACTGACTTTCTAGGCAATAACCGAACAAAGTAAGTTTCATAGCCAAAGTCAAGTGAAGTTACAGGTCACTAGTTTTTCATGGTTTGATCATATTAGAATACTATACAGTATATCATACTTTCCATCGTTTTATAGAACCTAACACGACAACTTCTTTTGGTCAGACGACAATTTTTGGTTTGATTGACTTTGAATAACCATGAAGGATTTCCGACAGAAATGTTGAGCAATACATTGACTAATGATGGATGTCTAAAATAGAATTCAAATCACTTTTATTAATGCCTCACTGATACAAAAACAACTGCTTAGCACTCGGACTGTTATTGTGAAAGAAAGTGATTTGCAGAAGACCAAGTCGCCTTTGATCATACCTCAGGCTGCATTTTCTCCACCTCTTCTCGGATTGACTGAAATAGTGGGGTAGATAGATATCGCTCTCCAAAGCTTGGAAAAACAACCTGAAAACAAAATTCATATAATCATCCACAGGTCAATATTTGATCAATATATGTACTAGCTTCATAGATTATCTTCCTACATAGATGATGCAAAAAGCTAAATGACTTTATTGTTGGTTCTTTGGCATCAGATCACGGACTTGAGGAAATGTTATATTCCTGAAAGACAGTCTAAAGCCGTCTACAAAGACTCCACTACTACATTTCTGTTTTCAAGACATTACACATAATTGAAACTGAAAAGACTTACAGCTATGAGTTTTCCAGCATTCTCAGGTCTCTTTGCGACCCTCATTGCAGCCGCAGCAGCAGCTCCAGATGATATACCAACCTGACAAAATTACTTTGTATAAATTTTGTGTAGTTTCCACCTTCCACATGAACATAGAACCAATATATATATATATATATATATATATATATATATATATATATCCATCCATGTGGTTCCCACTCAGAAATCAGAGATAATAAAAAGAACTAACCATCAAGCCTTCCTTGAGAGCTAGTTGCTTTGCGGTTTCTATAGCTTCCTCACTTGAAATCTGGTAATAAGCAAAAAGAAGATAGTAATTTAACATCCCAATGAAGGTAACTGATGAAGTTTAAATCCCAGGGAGGAAAACTTAAGCAATACCGGTATGACTTCATCCATAATTTTCTGATCCAAATTCTTAGGTATAAATCCAGCTCCAATTCCTTGAATCTTGTGAGGTCCTGTAATCAGATACAAGGAAAAAATAATAGGTGAATATTAAAATCATAGTTCAAAAACACCAAAAAAGAAAATTACTGATTGTATAACTACTGGTAAGCCTTACCTGGTTTGCCACCAGAAAGTATGTCGCTTTCAGTGGGTTCTATACCAATAACCTGATACGTGTTTATATCAAATAATTAAGTACGCATTTAACTGCTTCAACGAACATACACTCTCTAGATAACATCTGCAAATTGTACTCAGCAAGTATATTGCTTCTACCTGCGCTTTGGGGTTTTTCTCTTTAATGTATCGACCAACACCAGTAATAGTTCCTCCAGTTCCAATTCCTGCAACAAATATATCCACCTTCCCCTTTGTATCTTCCCAGATCTCAGGACCAGTAGTCTCATAATGAATCTGCATAATTATGAATATGACATAACCTTAAACTTTCTGTTTATCTCTAACTTAACCTTTCAGTTCTCCTCTTATGACTAGAGCTAAAACCAATTCATGACACAGATTGTAATAGTGCAAAATATACAACACAAACCTTTGGATTCGCAGGGTTGTCAAACTGTTGAAGCATGTAGGCATCAGGAGTGGTTTTCAAGATTTCTTCAGCCTTCTGAACTGCTCCAGTCATGCCTTTGGCTGGATCTGTTAATACAAGCTCAGCTCCAAATGCCTTTAGAAGAACCCTTCTTTCCATACTCATGGATGACGGCATTGTCAAGATAAGTCTATAGCCTCTTGAAGCAGCAATGAATGCTAGGCCAATACCCGTGTTTCCACTTGTAGGTTCCACAAGTACACTCTAGATAAAAGAGCAATAAGGACATGGAGTCAGAAAGCTGACACAATTAGGAAGATGAGATCTATGTCTGAAACAAGCTGGTCTCATCTGTAAACCTTTGCAAAAGAAAGATCGAGTTATAATCGATACCTTTCCAGGTGTTATAAGTCCTTTTTGCTCAGCATCAGTAACCATACTGTACCCAATCCTGAAAATCATGTAACATAAGTTTAGCATTAAGGGACTCAACTAAAAACATATGAACAAGCCTAAAAACACTCCGGCTACGCACCTATCCTTGACACTGCAACATGGCTCCATGATCTCGAGTTTAGCAGCAATTTTCGCTCCACAACCCTTTGCTATGCTATTTAAGTACACCATAGGAGTTTTCCCAATGAGCTGAATCAAGTTAGAACCAATTAGTGAAATGTAGAAGAAAAATTCCATATTTTCATTTCTCCATCAGCATAATCAATTTTAAAACTTTAAAGGATGATCACACTAGTGATATTCCAATTAGAGATCACCAATTTAGCTAGTGATATTCCAATTAGAGATCACCAATTTAGCTTTCCTCTTTATAAAGTCCATCAATTTCAATACTACAAAGAATATTCCATCTAACCTGAGACACATTCTCTGCGATGTTGAGTCCATCACCTCCAATCTCGCGCTTAACGGCCTCAAACACAACAGATGGATCTCGTTCCGACCCACTAGCAAAACTCCGACTTTGCCTCTTCATCGCGAGAGCCAACGGAGAGAAATCGGAAGTAGATACATGAGTTGAGAAAGAAAGAGAAGAGATATTCGGAGAGCATCTAAAATGACGTAGATCAGAAGAAGTCAACGAATTAAGGGATGGGGTAGAAGAAAATGTGACGGCCATGGATGTGTTGCAGCTTCGCTTTCTCAAAAGTGTAGATAGAACCTGAGAAGCGAGCTTAGCTTCGCGGTTAAACCTTGAAGCCATGAGCATCGCCATGATTGTACTTTTTAGTTTCTCAGAAAAACGACGTCGATTGGATTTTCAGATACGGTCCATTTTTATACAAAGCTTTCGACTTTATAAGTTTCATATGATCACGATGTTGGATATTATTATTATTATTTTTTTTTTGTCAACTCATATTAGTTGGATACTATTTTGTTGTCTTTTTTTAATTATTTCTTTTTCCCTTCATAGTCGATTTTTTTCTTTCCTAATTAAATAAAAGAATGGGGTACATGGAAACACAACCCAAACAAATCAGTTAAGATTTTTTTTTCTTCTTTCGTCTGAATTATATTAAAACTATGAAGGATACAAAGATTAGATACATAAATAGGCGGAGAATAGAAATTCCTTGGAAACTAAGTCTAAACAAGAGAAACTATAAAATAAACCCTCGAAAGAACTAAACTACAATACTTCAAACTAAACTCAAAAATTTTACTACCTCAAACCGAAGAACGAAACTACCACTAACTAAACAAAGCACAAATTGGTAGCAGAGCCTCCTATGGCAAGAAAGTGTACCTCACAAATAAAGCAAAAGCTGCTAAACCGGAAAAAGAGAATCCAAGGCCCAAATTGCGCAAAGCCACGAAAAGAAGCCAAACTTGTGGCGAGACCGGTGCGAACTAAATGGCAGATAAATGACGTGAGACAAAACTCACATCTTCCAGAAAAGGCGAAGTCGAAACAAAGCTAACGTCGAATAGATGACGACAAAACATAGTCGATCTGGAGACGCCATGATAGAGCTTATAAAAGATCAGACCTCGATCAAATCTTGAGAGTACTGACAAGGAACGCAACTAACCTCTTTACTGGGAACCGATCCACAAACGAGCCCAGCAATCGACCAAAATCGAAGAGAAAACTACACGAACAAACAGCCTAGGGAAGCAATTGGAAGAGCCTAAACGAAGGACCTAGCCTAGAACCAGACTAGTGCTAAACCGAATTTTAAACCACATAAACTAAGCCAAAGGACCAGATGAAGGTAAAGCGTGAACTACACAAATTTGCAGATTGTAAAACAAAACTTCACCAGAAAGAGGAGGAATAGGCTAGAAGACTTCACCAACGACCTTCGTTCCGGGAGTTGCTCGAACTATTGACACCGTCAAAGCTCCAACCAAAGCTTTTGGACAAGAAGAGAAACTCAAACTCACACGTAGAAGCTCATTATATGCTGCTTGAAACACCACCAAAGAGATAACCCGAGGAAGACCAGCGAGAGAGAAGAGTCCGCCGTCGAACCCAAGCTTCTTCAACCAAAGCACTGCAATTTTTGATCCATATCTGAAATTAAGGCTCACCACCATATCACCTCACCGACCAGCAAACATAAAAACACAAAGAGAGTTACCAACCACCGGTCACTAAGCTGGGAGAACAAAGTCGATCAATGGCAAAGCAAATCACACTTTACATTTCACCTAAAATGTATCTATATCTGATAAGTTGATATTTTCTATAATAATTAGAATGAAATCCGCTAAGATCTATAAACTAAACAAACAAATTTAAAACTTAAAAAAGGAAATAAACTACAGGCTTATGAAGAAGATAATCGGTTAAACTAATTCTCCGAGAATAGAAACAAATTGATCATCTTTGTCTATACTTGAATTTTGTAGATTTTTTTTTTTTGTCAACATTTGGTCACAACTGGTCGTCCCAATAGCCAAGTTCCTACATAATGTATACGGTGAGACTCGATCTCAGGATGTGCAAGTGCACCTGCTTTTAGTAGACTTACCGCATGCCACTAGACTAAAGGCCACTTGCGAATTTTGTAGATTTCTGAATAATATAAGTTTATTTAAATATTTTAAGAAGCAATTATTAAATAAATAAATAATCTATCTCATTTTCTCTGAATATTTTTTTAAAATAGCATTTTTTTAATTACAGATTGATTTGATTCAATTTATAGTCTAAATTTCACATTTATGTCAGAGACGACTATCTTAACCAATAGACCGAAGAACTCGGCAAAATATGGCACTTCGAAATGGACAATTAATAATTTTTTTTCTATTTTAGTTTAGTTCAAAACCTTATATTAAAGAGAGAGATAAGTAAGAATTTTATTATTGGAAAATCGGCCAAAATAAACATTAATTTTTCACGAATCGCCAAAAAAATATAAATTTTCTGGCCAACAAAAAAAATACTCAATTTTATTTGACTTTCTAATTAAATACCAAAATTTTTGTTGACTTGCCAAAATAAGCACGCTGTTAGAAAAGTTGTTTGTTTTGCCGTTAAAGTAAAACGACGTTGTTTTAAGCTAAGATAAAATGATGTCGTTTTACAGTTTTTTGAAAATTAGAAAAAGGGAAATTGGCCAAAAAAGCTCCAACTTTTTACGAATCGCCAAAAGAACATGAATTTTTTGTGTCGACCAAAAACACACTTAATTTTATTTGACTTTCCACTTAAATATCATATTATTTATTTATTTGCCAAAATAAGCACGCGGTTAGAAAAATGTAACAAAATAATTTGACACTGTTTGTTTTGCTGTTAGTGTAAAACGACGTTGTTTTAAAAATCTATATGAACACAAGCCTTAAAACTAAAATAAATACGGATCTAAAAATCTAAATAAATGCATGTTTATGAATTTAAATGAATACATGTCTAAAAACCTAAAATAAATGAACACGAATCTAAACTTATAGATGGATAGACCTAAAAAGTTTATATAATACATCCATTTATAAACTTATATAATACATCCATTTGTATTTATAAAATTCCATTTAGTATTTGTTTGTATAATACATCCATTTATATTTATAAATTTCCATTTAGTATTTGTTTGTATAATACTTCCATTTATAAACTTATACAGGTCTATCCATTTATAAGATTAGATTCATGTTCATTTATTTTAGGTTTTTAGATATGTATTCATTTAAGTTCATAGACCTGCATTTATTTAGATTTTTTGACCCGTATTTATTTAGGTTTTAAGGCTAGTGTTTATATAGATTTTTAGGCATGTGTTCATTTAGATTTTTAAACCGTGTTCATGTTGTATAATATTGTTTTTGAGATATTATTTAAACCGATGTCGTTTTATAGTAACGGCAAAAAAAAACAGCGTCAAATTATTTTGTTACGTTTATCTTATGGCGTGCTTATTTTGGCAAGTCAACGAAAAATATGATATTTAATTGGAAAGTAAAATAAAATTGAGTGTTTTTTTGGTCGGTCCAAAAATTCGTGTTTTTTTTTTGCGATTCGTAAAAATTGGAGGTTTTTAGGAAATTTTCCTATTTTTAATTCTCAAAAAACTGTAAAATAATATCATCTCAACTTAAAACAACGACGTTTTACTTTAATGGCAAAACAAACAGTTTTTCTAACGGCGTGCTTGTTTTGGCAAATCAACAAAAACTTTGATATTTAATTGAAAATTCTAATAAAATTGAGTGTTTTTTTTTGTCGACCAGAAAATTTGTATTTTTATTGACGATTCAGTGAAAAGTTAATGCTGATTTTCCTTTTATTATTAGCCTACCAAGTGACCAAAAGCGAACGTGGAGAATGTGTTCTATATTCATCTCTACCTATCTCCCAAGTGTCGCAAGAATCTTTGTTGATTTTTTATTTTGTTCTTTTTCATATTTTCCCACATTCAATCTTATTCATATTATCAATAATACTCAAACGAGACACGACCAAAAAAAAAAATACTCAAACGAGAAAGAAAGAAAAACAGATATTTCATTTTTGTAGAGTAAATAAGTGGTTATGCTTTAGTAACAAATGCTTTATCCATTATAGAAGCTAATCTTAACCCTAATACAACCGACAAATACTTCAAAACGAAAGCTCTTTACACTCTTATGAGCAAGTTTCTCATATCTCTCCAAGGTAAATCTGTTTATCACTACCACAAGATCCAATAATTGGTTCATGAGGATGGAAGACAGACTCATTAACAGATCCAGTGTGACCAGGAAGCTTATACAGAATCCGCCTACTAGTTGTGTCCCATATATGAACCATTCGATCTGCACTACCTGCTGTGACTTTACTACCATCTGGTGACCAAGCACATTTCAATAAATTCTTCTCAAAGTTGTGTACATGCCCTTCAAAGATCTTAACACATCGGTTTTGTGGAGCATAAGGACGCATATCCCATACAAAGAGCTTACAGTCCATAGCATTAGTAAGAAGGTAAGATCCATCTGGACTTAAGCTCATACCAGTTATTGTATCTTGATGGCCTTCAAGGGTCATGATTGCTTCACCTTTCCGCAAATCCCATACTTTAACATCATTGTCCACACCACCAGTGAATATCTTATCAGCTGCATCAGAGAAACTCACAGCTGTGATTTGGTATTTATCAGGAAATGTTTGTATAGCTCCTCTCTGTCTCATATCCCAAAGCTTTGCAGTTCCATCATCAGATCCACTAACTATAAGAGGCAACCCTCGACGTGAAGGACAGCAAGAATTCACAAATGAGGAATGTTCAGCCATTTTCTTAACTTGTTTCCCTGTTTCAACATCCCAAGCTCTAACAGTTTTGTCAGGACTAGCTGATACAACCTGAGACCCATCACTTGTCCAATGAAGATCAAGGATAGCATTCTTGTGACCTTTCAAAACCATAAAGTTTTTGCAATCTCCATGAACTCTCCAAAGAAAGATTTCTCTATCGTGAGATCCAGAAGCGATTACAGTTCCAGTAGGATTGAATTTCATAGTATAGATAGCACTTTGATGTCCAGTTAGTAACATAATAGGTGCTTCCAAACTCGAAGTCCGTTGCTTCCCGTTGGAGCCGCCATTAGACCAATCCATTGGCTTTGGACCAGATAAAGCATCCTCGTTTTCTCTTTTCACAATATCCATCTTAGCTCTTGACGTGTATGCGATCAGAAACGAAACCTATATCTTACAAGAAAACAATACAATATACGCAAAGCTGTGAATTTAAAGATTTGTTGTGAAGACTCATAATTGCTTGCTCTTTAATATAGACTCCATCTTGTGTTTGATCAAAATCGAAAATTAAGAAAATGACATTGGCTCCGTCTACAAAACCTTACCGATCGATATACACAAAACTGAATTTCAAGTTACGGAGAAAGACATTACGTACCTTTCGGGCGCTAGAGAATTGCCACAAACGATCTCTCTCGTCGTTTGCAGTAATCAATCGAACCCTAGAAGTAGAGAGATTGGTGAAGGAATCAAAAAGATCGTAGCTTCTAGACAGTAGTAGCACACAACTTCGCCGCGGAAAATTTGTGTTAAATCAAAGAGATCCAATGTTTTATAGTATTATCAAATGAATCCCCAACAAAATTTATTGTTCAATATTACCCCAAACACAGCAACAGATGAAATGGCCCAATAAGATGTATTTTCAATTTAGACGTTGAAATTATAATTGGGCCGGCCCAGCTCAACTAATCGAGGTCCATGATTATTGGTTCTAGATAATAATATGGGGTTTGATCGGTTGGTTACATCATTTATGCTGTAATATGCACATTCGCTACCAAGTTTGAAATGATCGATTTTACAACCGATTTTTTCAGAAAACATAGTTTGGACTTATTTATAGTCGTTTGGACTAAACCCTGAAACCACCATCGTTTATAATTACAAAAAATCATTCGGTTAAAAAAAAAGTTATTATAGAGATTTTGATGGGTAGCTACAAGAATTGTGGTAAATTGGCAA
This sequence comes from Lepidium africanum, assembly GCA_900406405.1. NCBI lineage: Eukaryota > Viridiplantae > Streptophyta > Magnoliopsida > Brassicales > Brassicaceae > Lepidium > Lepidium africanum. The sequence goes on along the minus strand of OVAX01001254.1, from coordinate 33,992 downwards.
CTTTACACAATATCCAAAACTCAAAATCACACGAAAACTTAAGAACTTGCAACACCAGACAACAAATTACAAACACGACAAACTAATTTTAGAGGAAAAAAGAAAACAAAATCTCAGACCAAGGAAAGTGTAAGATAATATAAAATCAGACAGCAGAAAGACTTGCCCATTTGCCTACCTCATAAGGATCAGCATAGTAATATAGCTTAATCCTGTTAACTAAAGACAGTCCTGCAGCGAATGGAGAAGCTCGTCCACTTAAATCATCACTCTCTGCGGGATCATCTACAAAAGCTGCAACATCTCCAAGCAGCTTAAACGATACTCTTCGTGCTTGAATCTGTTTAGGGAAGTCGAAATACATTGCTGTTCCAACTCTCGTCTCAGGCAATCTGTATTCTGCGATTGTCACCATTTTGTAATGTTCCTGTAAAAAAAATTTTTTAAGATTCACATGCAAAAGTGAATAGACAATTTGTTGTTTCTAAGGATGATAAAGCGGGCGGAGGAGGAAGAAGAGAAATAGATACCTGAAGAACAGATACTTGTATATACAAAACGGCAGGAGAGACATGTCTATCTTCCATTATGACACTCGCTGGGTCCCAAATATCAATAACATCTGAAGAAGGCGAGTGGGTTACACGAGGCTTTATGGCGTTAAAAGCATCTAAACGGAATCCAGCTGCTAAAGGTGAAGCAGGTTGCAGATAAAGTTCCAAAACTAGATCATTTTCCATTGGTCTCTCAGCCTCGAGTGGTATCTGGAAGACAGAAAAAACAAAAATTAGTGACAATATTGGAAATAGTAATACCATGGAAAAAGATGAAAGAGCAAGTAATTTTTAAAGGTACTAACCAGGAATCTATTCAAACGTGGGGCTCTATCCAGCCAGTTTCTTACGCTTGTGCTCTCAAAGCTTTGTGATGATGCAAGCGCTTTGTTACTCACGGTGTTTCCAGTGACCAAGATGCGTCTTGCATGAAGACATGGATCATTGTCAATGGTTGCTCCAAAAGAAGCACGGCGAGGGATTGGAGCAGCAAACGGGTTCTCATCCAAAGACAAGAGATTAATGTTTTTGTCCAAACTGACTGAGCTTGATCCAAGACGGGGAAGACGCAGTGTTACCCATATAATGCGGCAACGAACAGGATTTTTGAAAGCAAATTTTAAATGCCTAGGAGCTCTGCCCTCTCTACCAGACTTTTCTGGACCGCAAAGCTCAGGTGACGATCTAATAAAGGACTGTACATCCCATTTTCCCATCAATGTTCGTGCTTCCCTATTTATGTCGCTGCTCGCCCAAATTTGGACCTGCAAGATACATAGAATATTGGAGTGTGTACAACCATGCCATTATTGTTGCTGCTTTATCACTTATGCACTCAGCATGAGAAAACTGGAATTCAACTGAAGAAAGAAAAGTCAACTTACAGTAGGAGCATCAGCTTCAGAGTAACCACATGGACTAACAAGTAGAAGTACACTGGTGACATCTGAAAGGTTATTGAGAATGATGACAGCTTCAACAGAGTTTGCAGAAGCAGGAGCTTTCCAGTAGGAATTACACGAAGCAAGATTCAGAGGGGTGAGCAATGAAAAAAATGGTGCTGAATCACTTCCAGTTTCAACCTATATTACATAATGCAAGCATCCAAAAGAAAGATAGGAGAATTAGGTGACATATAACAGGTCTTTACATGTGATGTTACACCACTACATTAAGGTTATATACTTAGTGAGCCTAAAATGACAGGAATGAAAATTTATCAACAAGGGAGAACAAGCAAGCCAGTCAGAGTAAAAGAAACTGCGAAAAGGGGTGTAGCTTTTGCATCACCATAACGAATACAGAAATCCTGATGTCATAAAACCACAGTTTAAGGATTTTAAAAGCAACATACAATGCAATACAATGATACCGATGTAAATATAGAAGTTCTGAAGATATCGAACTAGGAACCTCAGTTGAACCAAAACAGAGGAACCGTGCATATAAGACCAACGAAAAGATGTTTAGCCACAAATGAAAGAATAAAATAGACTACCTTATGTAAGAAGCTTGCATATGGGAACTCAGCAAGTGATTCCTCCTTGCCCAGAATTTGACGAAGGAAATTAAAGTCTTCTCGATTATGAGAAGGATGACCTCTAACAGCAAGATGATTTGTAATGTTAGATCCAAATACCTCACACAGAGCTTCCCGACCAGCATTATCAACACGACCACTTCTTCGTAAGCTGACCAAGACCCTAACATAATCTACAATCAAGGCTTCAAGCACTATCGGGCTGCAGCATTTTTTACAAACGTAATGATCTGAACCTATTGAAGTAGCAGAGCCATCTGCAAGACTTCCACCTCCATTTGCAGTGTCCCTGGAATAGGATTTTGAAAGCAGAAGAGCTCCTTTTCCAGCACAACAAAACTTACAAGCTTTTTTCATACATCGGAAACACAAGAACACTGAGCTGGACTCTCCAGCTGAACTCTTGACAGAAGATCCAACTGGACTTTTATTGACTTCAGCTTGGATTTGACACATTCCACCATCACAGCCCTCACCAATTTTGGTAATATTCCAGAAATCTATCACGTTGTTTTCCAGCTTCCCTAGACCAATAGAAGCTATAATTTTATCTTCAAGAGAAGCCTGCCCCAGAACTGCAAGTGCATTTGATATTCTACACAATCTTCCAATATACGACTCGTCGTATGAGGAGTTCGGATTAATGGTGGCTGGATCAATTCCAATTGATAACAGCGCCCTATCTCTTTCTGCTGCTGAAATATTGAGCTGTAGACGTTCAATTTCAAGCTTCATAGCTTCTACAAACTTAAGCTTCTTTCCCTGAAGTATGTCAGACATGCAGGAATTTAGTTTAAATTCAAAAATGGAACTTTTAAGAAGAAAAGAAGCATGTGAAAAGAATTGCTAAACCAAGGAAAGAATCATACGATGACAAAATAGTTTGAGAGAAGAAGTAATTGCATCTGCAAATACCATTAATCCTCTCCTAGTTATATCTATTAAGGATGAAGTAGCATACCATGTTTGGACCCGCAAAGGACTTAACACAATCTAAGTACAGATGAGCACCGCTTTCCTTAGGCCTTTTATCTTGTGGGAAAGACCCGCCAGGAACAGTTTCAGAGCCAGAATATTCAACAACTGCTTGGTCTAAGAAGTCAAGCATGTCATTGCCTCCACTTGCAACGCATTCTACCACTGGTTGTGGGAAGGGGTCCGAAGAAGAATCAACTCCTGTCAAAAGGTCAAGCAGATTACCAGGAAAAGCTTCTTTTTGTTGTACTGGTGTAGACATGGTTTCAGTCTGTAGAGATTTGGCAGCAAACGGATTCAAGTCAGAAGAAGATGAAGGAGGAATATCATCTTCATCTGGTTTGCTTGTAAGTTCAGCTAATCTTCCTCCAGTACGTTCACTAGTAAACATTCCTTTCCATGGAAGAGAAATTCCGAGGACTTCTATCTGCACAGCATAAACAAAATGCAGAAATATGATTTTTACAAAAATTGTTTCTTCAGCTGATGATGGCTAATTACAAAGTTCCAACAAATTCAGAGCATGAAAAAGCTTATATATCAACCAATAATTCAATGTTTGGAAATTAGCAAGTACCTGACCAAGAGTCATAGGAACTCTAACAGAACCAGCTGGATAAAATGTAACAGCAACTACACGGGTTAAGAAATCCAGCTGTCCTTCTAGTTCTTCAAAATCATACAGCAGTGAAAGACTTGATGTATCTTTTTCATAAAGACGAGCACCAGCTCCAGTAACAGCCATGTCCTCTGAACTAATTGGCCCTGGTAAGGGTATCAGAAGATTTGTACCATTTGCACAGCGTGGTATTGAAGCACCCTGTCCACAAAGCATAATTACAGAAAATCAGTAATATAGTTGAACTAACTGGCATGGAAGTCAACATGATCTCCTTCAAACCATAAAAGAGAAGGGACAAGACCTAAAAGAGAGTCAACCTCAACAACTAATTTAAGGTCCTCTATGTGGCGTCCAGTTCTCACATCCACAGTGGATGGACATGTCAAATCATCCGCACCATGAGATATGGTCAGTAGAAGTTGACATACATGGCAAGGCTCACTGAGATAGATAAATAATTCAACGACATCTGCAGCTTGTGGACATAGCTGCAAAATATATTAAAAGCAGGGAAACTTTTTAGCTCAACCCTAGAAAAGAGTATAACGAGGTAAACGCTATATCCAAGTGGAGGTACCCAAGTTATGTCCTTCCTCTTGATATTCAGCAGACTGGACCCATCATTGGAACTTTCGGACATGCTAGGTACAGGTTTTAGAAAGAAACCACATGGTCGAGAAAGTACCTGATATGAATATTGTTGCAGTCAGACGTAGACTAAGATTTCAGAAAGCAATAAATTATAGACTCTATACATCAGCAAAGATGTAAGAGCATCTGTCCAACATGAAACAAATCTTCTACGAGCTGTCATATGGGAAGAAGTTTACTAAAATTGTGCCAATCTGCTTACATTTAAAGGCTGGACAGGAATTGATGGAAGATGCTTGAAAAGCCTCATTCCCAAAAACATCTCCAGCTGCTTTTGCCGGGAACTATCAACCATTGCATTTTTATATCTTCTCTGTAGAGTAATTTTCATGTTTTTCTGTGCTGCAGAAAACTGTTTAAACGCTCCTGATTCTTCACTGAAGATGTTGAGAATTTGGCTGTGCATAGCTTTTGAGCCAGTATAGAGGGTTGCATGGATATCACCTTGTTGCAAAAAAAGATCTGCCAGCTCAGAGACAGGAGACAAGATAGTGGATCTCTTAAACTCTTCAAACTTCATCTCAAGCCTCTTCCATGGTTTATCTGGACATGGATGACTCCATGTTGTTGTCTTAGTGTTGTGATCTATATAATATGATTTTCCAGTTACTGCATCAGCTCTTTTTTCCCATCCCGGTGGAAGCGGAGCATTATATCCCCCAGAATTATTAACAGAGTTATAACCATATCCAAGATCAGTATCAAGTGATATTCCTAGCCTTCTACATTGCTCTACAAACACTTGAAGACCACCGAAGAAACTAGCTGCATTTGTTCGATCCAAAGAATCGGCGCAGTTGAAGCGTATCACCCCATTTTGATGCGCTCTCAAACAGTAGGCACCTTCAATGTCATCAATGCAGATCACCTCGCCCCTGCAATCTTTTAGTCTTTGCCGTGATGGCAAGTAGTCACCTTCAGAAATTCCTATTGCCATTGTAGGTGATTTTAGATACATCCATAATCCTTCAATTGTTTGCTGTTCGCCCTTTAATTTCACACTGGCATGCCAATCATAATTTATCAGGTGCACGCGAGTATAAGGAAGCTTGCCACTGGACTTGATAAAGTTCATTGATTCTTCAAAATGTTGTACTAAGATAGATTCTGATTTCCCTTCTCCACTTCTAAGCAAGTTAACGCACACAATAGGAACAAAAGCCTTTTTCTTCTGATTTTCCCCTACTAGTGCATCTAGGTTCCTAGTATCATATCGCTTGCTTAACCTTTGGTAGTATTCCGTGCTTCCTTTATATGGATCTCTATCTGCCACATAAATTTCTGCTTCTGCCGCAGTCATCTTCAGTTCTGCACCCCACCATATTGGTATGGTGCCACGTCGCCAAATATAAGAGTTAAAAGCAATGCTCTGACCCTGCCTTTTAGGTGTCCATACAATCTGCTCACACTCAACTTCGTTACCTGCACTAAACATATACTTCTAAAATTAGGCCCTAGTCAAATCCACAATCACACTTTTATTAAATGTATGCCTTCATCCAGACAGCCATTTCTTTTAAGGGTTCCATTGAAAATTAATAGTCATATGAATAGAGAGTTTGGTAGGTCCAGAGCCCAACCAAAAACATTGAAAACTAATAGAAGTTCTAACAACAGAAAAAGAAGAAAGAAGTGAATTTAGGGAGAATCTCACCTGTGCCAGAACATGAATTTATGCCCCTAGCTAGGTAACGAGTTCCTGGGTGCAATCGGCTACGACGAGCCATTAAAGCAACAATCCCTTCTAGCTGACCTGAGCTCCCAAAAGTTCGATATTCTGCAAATCCCTATAAATAACATCAAATAAGAAGGCAGATATGATGTGATATCATATTAGAATATCAATTCAGATAATTTTGAAATTTCACATAAAACCAAAATTGGATAGGTTGACCAACCCTCATCACTTTATAATTGGAGGACAAACCTGCAGAAGGATGACACAGTGTTCAGGCAGCCCAATATTCTTAAAAGGTACAGATAACCACCTATTCCAAACAAATTCATCATCAGGGGTATGCAGTGGCATACGGCTAGGGAAAGGTCGAGTTATGTCTCTTGTATCACAAAAGTAGTGCTTTCCATCGATGTCAAGCTCTGTCAACTCCTGAATATTCTTGATTTCACCTTTCCCTTGAGGCTGTGGATTGTAAAGTGGTATTTTGACCCACTGAGTCTCAGACACTGTATATACGCATCCTCCACCAGGCAACTCTGGAATACTAGGATTTAGCCTGGTCGCAACTAGAAGCATGCCAAAGCTCCCCAACACAGCATAACCAAGTATTGCTCTACCATAAACTGAGCTTCTAACACCACCTCTTGATCCATTTGTGATATAATCAAGGGCTTCACGCTCTGACTTAAAATTATCAAGACCAGGCTTCCCATTGTACCGCAGGACACCAGTTGTAGGATCGATATAAATAACTTGAGTGTCAGCCTTTGAGATCAGACTTGCTACGACATACACCTCGCCAGATTCTAAGGTGACAACAACTATAGATGTCTTTTTTGATCCACCTGCTGGAAGAAGATATGATATTAGCCAACCAAATGATGAAAAACAATTAGAGTACAGAAACTGAAAGAACCATTTCCGCTTTTTAAAAAGAAACACACTAAAATCTAGATACAACACCATTCACGAGTAAACCTTAGGAAAGGTAAAACACAAAAGAGATCTTACCAGGTGAAAGCAGATCCATTTGAACTAAGGGCCAAGCAGAGCAGGTGCCCTCTTAGACAGTGTCACAGACCAAGATATCTCGCTATGCAACCAATAATCTAACAAAAGACAATGAAATGAGGAAATTTAGATAATTAATTAGCAATGGAATCTCAAAATGCAGCATAGTTCTATACTTAAGTTAATCATCAACACCAATTAAAAGTTCAAAGTGATAGATCATCTTCCCAAAACACAAAAATCACAGAGACAAAATCTCATACTTTTCTCACAAATTCCGTGGTCTCTATTCCGATTGAAAAATAAAATCCGAGTATCAGAGATCTGAGACTTCCGAGAATCGGGAAATTATTGACACAAATCAAAGTTTTAAATTCCTGTGGGATAAATTCTTCAGAGAACTCGAATCGAATCATTAGTCATAAGAGACGGAACTCACCGTACAAGGAAGCATGAAGTTACAGAGATGATCAGATGCAATATTCCCGAAGTCATAGACGAACAGACGAAGAAGAGGAGCAAATCTGCTGTTACTCAACCCACCGACCAAAAACAATCATAGTACGACACGTGTAAGATTATGCAATAAATTATGAAAATGGCTAAAACTTGTTGATAGCTTCGAAATTGGCCCCATTAGTTTAAAATAGGTACGCTTTGACCCAATTTCGTATAAAAAAGAAAGAAGAATCAAACGAAAAGACAAAAAAAAATAGAGAGATGAAATAACGGCTTTAACAAGCCACACGATTCTCTTCGCTTATCTTCCTCCACCCAATCCAAATTGCGACACAATCTCTTTCGAATCCACGCGCCTATATGTATCAATACATTCGCCATTAATTGCTTTCACAAAGCTCAGTCCACTCTTGTCATGAAACTTCATCATTTGTCGACCTTGACTCAGATAGGTTTGATTTACTGCATTTGATCTTCCTTCGAGTTTCTTCTATTGTTTAATATGTTCAGACTGGATAATTTGGTGGTGGGTATTCTTATTGCAGGTTTCAGAAGAAACCCATTATTGTAAATCTGCTACTGGAGTCTTTTTGTCTGAATTTTGTTGTTGAGTCACAGTCTCTTCTTAGTCAGTGATTTTTGGATTTTGGTATTGTTCTCCTTCGGAGGCTCAGATTTACTAAATTTTCATTTTTCCTCTTGACATCTTGCCGTTTTCCGGTATGTTGTCAAAGCTATGAAATTGTTTAGAAATATCCAGCACTGATTAAATTTGTCGAGACCAGAATGTTTCCCCTGTGCTCGGCCGCAAGCTGTCATTACCATTCTCAGGTGAGATTTTCCTTTATGGATATGAAAGTAAATAAGCATCTTGGTTGAAAGATGATTGAAACTATCCAATTTTGACCTGTGGGATGATGTTGTTTGATATGGCTGTGGTGAATATACTTCTGTAATAAAAAAAATTCAATACATTTGCGTAAGCAAGTATCTCATAATGGATTGTTCCTGCAGATTTTATATTCTGGCAATTGGCGAGGCTGTTCTTCCTTCAGGAGAGAGTCGATTCACAGAAGCAATTCTGGTGACAATGCCTTCTTTGGTATCTCTAATGGAACACACCCGCAGAAGAATTGCTCAACTCAAGCCACTGGGAGTTTCTTCACCGGTACTATCGAAAATACTGAACAACAAGTATCCACTTTCAGAAGTTTGAGCCAGAATAAGTTGAACAGAATAAATTACATGGTTTATGACGTGAGAGAAGCTGCTGTACCCGGAGATGGGGGAATGACATATGTTGGAAATGCAGAAGATATTTCTCCTGTTGAAGCTCTTGTGGCAGAGGTTTCTCCTGAAGCTGTTTCAGCAGATGTTTCGCCTGTTGAAGCTATTGTAGCAGAAGTTTCTCCTGCTGAAGCTGTTTCAGCAGATGTTTCTTCTATTGAAGCTGTTGTATCAAATGTTTCCCCTAGTGAAAGCCTTTCTTCCGAGACATTAGCCGAGAAGACCAGTAGCCTAATAGACTCAGTTGAAACGGGAACCAGTTCTACTGTTGATATATCTCCGGATAGTGCTGTCTCTCCTCCAGATACTCTAGATCTCAATCCAGGATCAGTTCCTGATGTAAAAGCTAACTTTAATGACTTTTCTTCAGGGGTCAAAGAGTCCTTCAGCTCTTCACTAAACCAAGGAGAAAATGCTGTAAAGAACACAGTGGATTCCTTCTCCTCGTCTGTGACATCCATAACAAAGAATGCTTCTGAAGTTGTAGATCGTGCATTTGACAGAGTGTTTTCTACGCTAGACCAAACCGGAGATATAGCTGGAGACAAGGTTTCAAATTTCTCTACTGGCTTGAAAGAAGCTTCAAACAAAGCAGCTGGTATTGCCATTGATCTGTTGAGGCAATCAGTTAGTATTTCAGAGAGTTCTGTAGAAAATGGAGTTTCTTTTGTTGTGTACTCTTATGGGTCAGCAAAGGAATTATTTCCTCCCGAGATCAAGAATGCCCTTAACTCATCAGAAGATGTTGCTCGAAAAGTATTGAGTCCCGTGGGAGCTGTGTTGCAGCAGGTGCTTTGCCTTATATACTGACGGTTCCTTTCATATTTTTCATAAAAAGAAATTTATTCTTGATGGATTACATGTTCTAACATGAGCATCATGATGAACAGGTATATGTTGCCATTGGGGGCTTGGAGAGAAATTTCGGCTTGGATCCAGATGACCCAATCATTCACCTTTTTCTCTTCGTAGGCACCACAGGAACCTTTTGGTACACGGCTTTTATTACCCTGAATGGATATTATTCTCGTCTGTATTGAGAGTAGGACAATGTAGTATAGAAGAATTTATATTTTCCACCAGATATTTGCAGGGTTCTATATCGGGTATGGACATATGGTGGATATGCTGGAGATTTGTCTCCAAAGTCAACTATGGCGCTTTTAACATCAAGAGAAAAGTCAGTGCTCGTAGATGTCAGGCCTGAAGTAAGACGCTTAAGTTTCTAATAAGTTCCTTTTTCATGATAACAAATTTTTCAAAACGCTCCACATATTGCTATTGATTTCACATAATGACTTTGAGTTGAAATTAGAATGCTCATTTAAGCTACTGTCTGTTTCAAGGCCCTGAGAGAGAAAGATGGGATCCCTGATCTGCGCAGAACAGCTCGATTTCGATATTCTAGCGTGACACCGCCTGAGGTTGGTTTTAGCACCCTTATTGTTGTTGATCACACCAGATATAAGAACTCCACTGATGTAATATATGAACAAAACGGAGTCTCAGAAATAACTGTAACAGAAACTCAATGACTAAAGAAGGAAACGTTTAGTATAACAAAACACTTTACTTTCTTCGCAGTTTGATGGTACTTTTTCTTGATTCATGCTTTAGGTTGACAGTGCTGTCAAACGACTACTGAAAGGTGGAAGTGAAGTTGATGATATCCTGACAGCAGTAATCATCAAAAACTTGAAAACAGTTGAGGTATGCTACCTTCATCCCTCTTTTGTAACTTACTATGGTTTTGTGCATGCTCGAAGTATTCATTGGTGATGTTTCAGTTCTAGGTATGCTGACATGCATAAATTTGATAACTCTGCAACTTATAGGACAGGTCCATGGTTATTGTAATGGATGCTGATGGAAGTCGTTCTAAGGGCATTGCAAGAGCTTTGAGGAAAGTTGGGATTAAGGCAAGAATTTCGGGTCTATCCATCTTGACTACTTTAGTTACCTTGAAATATTTATGAATAAGCTTATATTTGGTTGCCTATAATGTGACAGAGGCCATACTTGATGGAAGGTGGGTTTAGATCATGGGCTAAGGAAGGCCTTCGTGTGAAAGAGCCGAAGCCTGAAACAACACTTAGCATCCTCAACGAGGTAACACTATGAATACAATTATTTTTGGACTAATGCTTCTGATGAAATCAAAATTACTCTCAACTCCTTATATTAGTAAATTAAACATATCCTAAATACTTTTCAGGAAGCTGAGGCGATTCTTGAGGACATAAATCCTTCTCCTCTGCAAGTAATTGGAGTTGGTGTGGTATGCTACTTGTTCTATATTCCATTTTCCATGAAGTATTAATCTCATCTTGACTAACACAAGGAGATCTGCAGGGGTTTTTCGCAGCACTGTATGCTTTGTTTGGTGCGTCTAGTTCTTACTTATTTCCCCTTTAGAATCTCCATTTCTCGCCACAACACCAAATTCTCCACTTTCAACTTTGCACTAACATGATTGTTCTGTCTCTCGCAGAATGGGAGAAAAGTCTGCAACTCATAGCTGTTATTGGCATCGGTCTGGTATTAATACTACTCCCATTTACTTACTGCTAAGTTTTACCCGTCAGACTTTTGTTTCCTTGTCTTGTTTCTAAAGTATCAGACATTATGCAGACCATATACCAACGACTTTCTTCATATGATGACTCCGAAGACTTCAAGCAAGACATCAGGTATAAAAGCGTCATCATTGTCTATAAGACTATAACAAAGCCTCTGTTTGGTCTTAAAAAAAGATGGTTTCTTGTTTTTCTTCAAGGTCGTTGTTTGTACCTGTGAAGCTTGGAGCTCAGGCTTTCTCATGGGCTGCAGGAAAACTTGAGACAAATGGTGTTGGCCTCCCAACTTCACCTTCTTCCTCAGATGTTCGAAGCCGGGTTTTGCAAGCTGCTGCTAAGCATGAATCTAAGCCCTCTGATGAAACTTCTGAAAGTTTCCAAGATGAACCATCATCATCATCCCCAGAAGAAGCTTTGAACAACGTTGATGTCTCCGAAGCTTAACGGCTCCAACTTTTTTTTTTTTTCTTTTTTTTTTGTAATTACCAAAAAATACCTTCTTCGTCTCTTTGAACCGTTAACATTCATAATTGCGACGCAAAAATGAAATTTGTAATTCAACCACCTTTTCGCTTTGATATTGGGGCCTTATTGGAAGAACTCAAAACTAGATGGGTCAAAAGTTAAATAAGATAGATGTTAAAAACTAGTGATCTCACGGGAAAAACAGCCCAAGATGTTAAAAACTAGTGATCTCACGGGAAAAACAGCCCAAAACCAACTGAACTTTTTCCATCGGCCGTTGCATACATGAATTTAAGGCCTCGGCTTAGATCTTAATTTTGTGCGTAAAAATTCAAATAACATACATAAACTTCCTATTTTTGAGTCAAAACCTACATTGACCATTATCTCGGTTAGTCAATGGTTAAATTTTTGTTAGTAGACCGTTAAACAACACGTGTATAACCTAATCAATTTCTCAAAAACTCTTTTTAACCCAATAAGTTTCTGATAAAATAGTTTTCTAAAAGTTGATTTTCTAAACAATCTTTCAAATTTTTGGTTAAAAACTAAAATTAAAATCTAAAATCAAAAACTAAAAACTAATACTAAAAATAAAAACCAAAAACCAATATATCCATTTATAGCCTCTAGTTTTCTTCTGTTATCTGGATTCTAGATTTTTTTAATAAAGTCAAAGTGTAATATTGAATTCATTACATAAACCGATAAATAATGAATAAATCTCTGAAATCAAAACCCTATTAAGGGCACCTACATATTATTTTTTGTTCAACCAATACTTTCCAGAAGAATGGTCCGAGTTATTTGGGTAAAAAATGTTAGAAAAATTGGGAAGAAGAAGAATGGTCCGAGTTGTTTGGGTAAAAAATGTTAGGAAAATTGGGGATAGAGAGGGACATGAACGAGTTCCATGAGTTAAATTAAGTTGAAATTTGCAGGGTTTTGGGTACGATTAGGGAGGAAGATGGTTTCGTTGTAGAAATTGGAGGATTCATGTACTTACCTTGATTGATGAAATGGCAAATTCAATATCGAATTCACCTTAGCTCGTGTTTTAGAGTTAGGGAAGTATTAAACGCTGTGAGTGTAGTTGACGGAAGTAGTTTTGGGGGAAAGAGGGTTAGGGTAAGGACATGGACAAGTGGTTTGTGTTAAAAGGTCATAATAGAGAAAATGTGGAACTCTTAAACGATATGTCCATGTCCATATAGAAATATGTAGAAGTTTACAAAAATTGGTAATGTCCAGGTCCATAATGTGTAGATTCAGAGGCATGGACATTAAGGGTTTATTCGAAATAGATATGGACATGGACATATCGTTTCAGAAAAGGTATCATTTTGACCTTATTTGGTTATCCCCTATTTAGTACACAACACTTATAGATCTTTTCTTACAGGGACATCTATTTAAATGTGTTGATGAATCAGTGAGTGAAGAAGTTGAGGGCATATTGGCAAAAATCAAAGACATTTACTCAGAGATTCAAGATCTCAAGACCGATTTGAGTCTACTATGTAACCAGGTGAAGGAGTTAGAGACAAATGCAAAGTCAATGAAACTTATGATCCTCACAATATGTTGTTTCTCTGTAGTTGTTGTTGGTCTTCTATGAATTTAAAAAATCGTTTATTTAATATGCTACTCCATTGTCCTTTCTTAACTATATGTACTCTAATGTCATGATAGTAATTGATTTCCACAAAAGTTTGGTTCCTCACTCATGTCGATATTAGTCCAATAGACATTATATTGGATTTGTCTATGTCTGAAAAAAAGAGCAAGCATGGTCGAGGTCTATGTCCTTATATCTTTATTGGAGTTAAATTATAAATGTCCAAGGCCATATGTGGCAAAATATAGTGAATGGACATGGACTATTATGTTATATTGAAATTGTCCATATCCGTTAACTAAACATAGACTATCATGTATTATTAAATGGACAAGGACTATATGTGGCGAAATATATTAAATGGACATGAACTATCATGTTATATGAAATGGACATGGACTATATGCCATATGTCCATACATTCTTCGATTGTCAGATAATACAGGTTCGTATAACTCGAACCTTTTCCATGTGATTAGACTAGTGGGTCAAATTAATAATGTGGACATGGACCATAACCATACAGACTCCATGGACATGGACAACGAGCTTATATACACGTCAACATAGACAATATATGTTATACTCGTTTTGTCCATGTCTGAAACAAAAGAGAGACAGCATGGTCATGGTCTATGTCCATATATCTTGGTTGGAGTTAAAACATTAATATCCATGTCCATATACATACATTGTCTTTTCATGCGTAGACATGGACATAGGGCATGTAGTCTCTGTTACGTGGACATGGACTACATATATTATATCGAATTTGTCCATGTCTAATGAGAAAAAGAGACATGGCTTATGAGTAATATACATAATAATATATAGATGTCGATGTATACAGTAGTGATTTACTTGTAATAATAGATTGTCCAAGTCCATATGCAGTTCATCTTCTTCTTCAGTTGTAACATTAGTAGGTTAAGTTGCAGAATGAAAAATTGGTTTTGTTGTACATTCTAACCAGATTATCTATTAAAACAAATAAATGAGAGAAAAATCAATTGCAACGAGCGAATATGTGAGTTGAGCTTAACAGAAGAAAAAGATGAGGAAGAAAGAGATGAGGAACGAAACAGGCAGGGAGAAGGGCAGGGAGAAATTGGTAAAAGCTCAAGAGAGAGAAATTGAAGACAGGGTATTGTAGATGATTTTGAGAACATTTGGGTATTTCAAATAATAAGGTTTCAAAATAGAGTATATTTCTTAATTTTCTCTAAACTCTATACCTTATACTTTTTCATATAAAATAGAATGAAATGTAAGTTTAGATACCTTAGTTACTTGTTGGGACATGTCTGCCACTAGACCAAAAAAACTCTTAGTTACTGCCTACTTTTTATTTTTATTTTATTGAATATAATGATTACATAACAAATCCTAACTATTCTATAACTCACAAATTTGTTGAAAATGATTTATTTGTTATAAAATAACTATATATAATATATGATAAGACAGAAGAATGTTGAAGAAGTTTGTTGTTGTTAACTTTCTTTTCTTATTATACCAGTAAAGTTCAATGAAAGAGATTACACATATATATAGCAAGAGTAAGTCGGTAGAATCTTAAGTCGGTAGAAGTAAAATACTAAAATTTTACTTTAGATAATTATTTATTTATAATATTATTCTTGTTTTTCCTGCGGCAAAATACTTCAAGAAGAATCACATCATTACCAAAAATCAAATCATGATATTGTATAGATAGAATTCATGTGCGAAATATCACTAAGATCTATGCATATTAAATGAAACAACTTGAAAACAAAAGTTTTTAAAAAAATGAAACCATTTGAAATCAAAGTTGAAAAATATATTAAATGAAAAAAGGCATATAAAGCACAAATTGAAAAAAATCATATCAATCATCTATTTCTCTTTTAGAAAGTAAAATTACTTTATAAAAACGATATTACCATACCAAATCTTAAATATAAAAGAATTTATAGAAAAAAAAAATAGTATGAAATTTTGATCTTAAGGTAACTTTTTAAAATGAAAACCAAAATTTGGAAATGAAGTTAAAATTCGGAAATTTGGAAATGTATCCAAATATTTTTTTCTGTATGTGTTTGAATTTTCTCAGTCTCACATATAAGGAATGTATATTTTCATTAAAATTCACAAATAATATATCTCGATTAATGTTCAGATTTAGTTATTATTTTATACACATATCATTTTATTTTGAGTGATTTTTTTTTTACAAGACTGTATGTCAAATTTCAGCTAGATAGATTGTCTTTCATAATTTGTCTTGAATTACATGAGAAATATAGGTTAAAACTGGATAATATGATTATAAATCACACAATCTTCTTCTAACTATTTCCATAAATTAATTTTTTTTTGTCAACGACAATTTTATTCAAATATGTTCGAGAGGGAAATGGTATTATAAATACAGATGAGGATTAAAACTGACTTAAACAAACTTTTCTATAAATTAATTAGTTATTTATTTTCATCATAAGCTAAAACTAAATTAAAGATTAATTAATTTTTATTAATAAAAAGACAATTGACAGGAAATGTTTCCATATGTTAAAAACTTCCTTGAAACTTTATCAAAAAAAAAAAAAAAACTTACTTAAAAATATTTTAATTTACCAAAACTGTTATCTCCTAATGAAGTTCCTCAATGAATTAAGCATTAACACTTGCATTGTCACTACCTCTATATAAGTGTTGTAAACCCATCAATTATAAAAAACAAAAACATAATTTTTTTCTAATAAAATCTTTAAAATAATGGAAGCAACTAATGATGCTGAAATGTTGTCGACGGTAGAAACTCAAAGCGAGGCTACTACGGCCGGTTCGTCGCCGTCGTCGACTGAAATGCTCGAGACTGAGAATATTCCGGGGAATCTAAATCATGACGGTAGATATGTACAATACAACATCAATGTATTTGATAATATCTTTGAAGTCACATCAAAGTATAAGCCACCGATTGTAGCTATTGGTAAAGGTGCTTATGGCATGGTTTGGTAATTTCCTCTTATTTTACCCTTTTTACTTTGGTAAAATCTCTGTACAAAATTCATTTCGAGCATCAAAGTTGAAGCACCATTTGTTTTGTGTAAATATATGGATTTGGTTGATAAAGTTTCTACGTTCTTTTAGAGAAATTCGAACTTTTCAATCATTATTGTTTTGTTTCTCATAGTGATAACTTCATAATTTTTTTGGTGATGATTGAAATACTAAAATGTTACAATACGAAAATAAGTAACCAAAAGTGATGTTAGCTTTTACAAGTTAGGGATTTTTTAAAAAAAATTGTATGGTATATTTCGACACGTGCATTACGGATTCATTAATTCGCTACATGTTATGCACGTGCCAAAATATACAAATAAGAAGAATACAATTTTATAAATATGCAAAAAGAAACAAATTTAAGAGAATAGTGAAGTTTGGTTTTACAAATGAATGATTTATTGTTAATAAAGCATGTAGTAATAAACAAATTTTATACCATTGGTGACTTGTTCTTTTGGTTATTGTGAAGATCATCACTAACAAGTTATTCTTCTTTTACAGTATGGCTATGAACTCAGAGACCAATGAGAAGGTAGCAATAAAGAAAATACTGCATGCTTTTGATAACATTGTCGATGCAAAGAGAACTCTTCGTGAAATCAAGCTTCTTCGTCATTTGAATCATGAAAATGTTCGTTTCACTTCTTCACTATCTTTTTTTTTTTTGGTGTTACATATATGATCAAAAGCTAATTAGGTGATACCATTATTAATAGATTGTTGGAATCAGAGACGTAATATTACCTCCTCAGAGACATTCATTTGAAGATGTTTACATTGCATATGAATTAATGGACACTGACCTTTCTGGAGTTGTGAGATCATCAGATCAAGAACTAACCAATGATCATTACCAGGTTTGAGTTTTCAAGACTCCTTCCTGTATATTAAAACCATTTGATTAGAGAGCTTAAATTTATTCAGATTCTTTTCGTTTTTGGCAGTTTTTGTTGTACCAAATCCTGCGTGGATTAAAGTACATTCATTCTGCTAATGTGCTACATAGAGATTTAAAACCAAGCAATATCCTTGTGAATGGACACTGCGAGTTAAAGATCTGTGATTTCGGGCTTGCTCGTGCCTCTTCTGAGAATCATTCAATGACTGAGTATGTTGTCACAAGATGGTACCGTGCACCAGAGCTTCTGTTGAACTCTTCTGATTACACAGCAGCAATAGATGTTTGGTCTGTTGGTTGTATTTTCATGGAAATGATGATTCGTGAACCCCTCTTCCCTGGTAAAGATCAAGTTCATCAGCTTCATTTGCTTCTCGAGGTAGTCAAATCAAACCCTTTTCTCTGCCAACAATGTGTTTGATTAGCTTAAAGAAATTCTTGGTGTTTGTTTTTGCAGCTTATAGGCACTCCATCAGAAAAAGAGCTTGGATCATTGAATGAAAACGCTAAACGGTATTTACGCTACCTTCCTGCGCTTCCTCGCCAATCTTTCTCAGAAAAATTCCCCAATGTGCCTCCTTTAGCTATAGACTTGGTGGAGAGGATGTTAAGATTTGACCCTACACAGAGAATCTCAGGTCAGTTTCTGTCACTTTTAGTATAGCTTTTTCTGCACTTTTATTTGGTTTCTTATTAGCATTTTGTGCAGTTAAAGAAGCACTTGAGCATCCATACCTTAGCTCACTTCATGACATCACCGACGAACCAGAGTGCACAGAGCCCTTCACATTTGATTTAGAAGGCCATCCACTCACAGTGGAGCAGGTTAAGGAGTTGATCTACTGTGAAGCCCTAGCTTTCAATCCTGAATTCCAGCAATAGCTAGAAATTTAGAATGAACAATCTTTGATCGTTTTTCTGTTTTCATTTCTCTTAGTTTTTTTATCTCTGGGACATTTTGATGTGGTAAGATTATGTGGACATTATTGCAACTCTCAATCCAACAAATAATGATACATGAGTTATTGTCAAAAATATAACATTGCAACAAGGAAGAAAGTAATTTATATCCTAATAATTTGAATATTCTGATTGATGACAATCTGAGTCTTGTAGTTTTTCTTGTGGATCATTTCTTCAGATTACCAAAGAATTTAGAGAGTGCCACTGGACCATCAGTTTCATCTTTACTTTTGCTAGAGTGTTTGTCTCTTCTAGACTTGTGCTTCTTCTCCTTCTTTGATCTCTTAGAACTTGATCTTGATCTTCTAGATTCATCTTCAGCGCTACTAGATGACGACTCTGATGAGGAATAATGCTGCAAACACATAACACAACCCAACATGGTTAATGTTAAGAGAAGCTACAAAACAAAACATTATCTGTTTTAAGCTATAAAAAATTAAGAAGCACCTTTCTCTTTTTGCTCTTCTTCTTTGAATCCCTATCTTTCTTATCTGTGAGGTAATAGAACCATCAACAACCAATTAATATCTTCCACGTTTAGAACGTTTAGATATATATAATGCTTGTTTAAATTGATATTTATTTTACCTTTTCGAGACTTATCACTGGAATAGTTCCTTCCCTTGGAGAGTTTCAGCGCCCTTTCTGCATCCAGCTGAGCTCTATACTCACGCATCAGTTTATCAGTATCTGCTTCAAGTTCCCCCTTTTTCAATTCTTCTTCCTACATATGGCACGTAGAACAAGATATACTGTTATACATTATCTAAGGTTCCATAATCACAATGCAGAGAAGCTGCAAAAGATAAGAAAGTGATTGCAGATAATGAAAATGTTTAGAAAAAGTGAGCTTGGCCAGCGGAATATGCAAAAATAAGATGCTAGATTTACTACAACTTCTCGGGATAGAGATTTGGGAAGGAAATTCTATTTCTTGTATGAAACACAAAGACTGCGTTATGTAACGCGGAAGAAAGAAACTCTATTTCTTGTATGAAACACAAAGACTGCGTATGTATGGCTGAAGTTGAATGAACAACAGAGGGAAATGTATTGTTGGCTTTAAGCTACAGAATTGACGACAATAATATAGAGCTTATGAACGCTTAATCATCAATGGGCAATTTTATTTCTATAGCACTATAAGGGACCAACATTTCATACAACATTCAGAAGATCTTAACTTTTGTTACTATGGAAAAGTCTTAAAACGACATAAAAGCTAACCTTTTGCTTCTGCTTATATTCTTCCCATGTGATTGTGTGTGTAGTCTTGAGGCTAGCCAAACGAGCCGCATGCCACTCTGGTGTATGAAATGAACCATCCACCTGAGACAATCCTCATCAGAAATGTTCCGGTACCAATACAATATATAATCATAAATCCCAACAGAGAAAACAAAACTTGACACAGAAAGAAGCAATCGCTTCATATAAAAGTTTGACTTCTCCAAATGCTTCTTGTGTTCACAGATTATAACAACAATAAGAAGACTCATTAACTTTGATGCTACATTCTACATGAACATAACTTGGGATTATCAAAAAGCCCTAACAAATTAAACACAAGTTCTTCCCCAAAATTTGGGACTCATAAGGGATCTACAAGCAATTGCAGACAAAATCTAAAAGGGAAATTACACAGCTCGATGACTCCATTAATGGTTATTGAGTAATCAATCAAACTGGATTTCTTGAGACACAAATCATTAAGAAAACAGTATGAAAGGGTACAAACCATTCCATCTTCAACCTCCTCCGGCTGAGCTGAGCTAGAGCCAACCCTAGATCTCTGCATAGCCTTGTAAGCTTGATTCTTCCCCATAGCTTATAGAATCAAAAATCTACCCAGAAAGAAAAAATTCACAAATTCCTTTCCGGAGCAAATCAACTAACGATTGAAGAGGAAGAAGCTGTGTGGCCTGTGAGGATTTTGATTTTTGTTGTTAGGGTTTGGGATTAACGGTCCAAATGAGATAATTTAGGGATCTGTAGAGACAGCGAGCGAGAACAAGAGAGAGAAGAGAAGAGAACTGTGAGGTCGAACCGAAACGTATCGGAGATTTTAATTTGATCCCCAAATTTTACATTTAAATTTATAAAAAGGACCAAAAGCAGTATTATTAATCTTATATATAATTTTGGAAATACTAAAACCTTAAGGACCGATTCATTATTTCTTCGCTCTCTCTCTCTTTCGTCGACTCGAGTAGGTCAGGTAAAGGTTTATATCCTTCTCTACGATTTCGATCGATTCGACTGAGAGTTTAGGGTTTTGGATTCGGAGTCTTTCTGTTATCAAAGTGAGGAGCTACGAATTTACTCTTTTAATAGGTTATGTTTGAGTTTTCTTCTTTTAGGTTTAAGTATGAGTGAATTTATAGGTTTTTGCTTTTTCTTGATGAAGAATGGTTTGTTCTGGATGATTGTGGTCGTGTTTCGCCGTTGTAGGAAATTTCAGAGCGATTTAACTGATTTTGAGATCTCAATTGTTGTTTGCAGTTGTACAAGATATATTGGGAGAGGAAAATAAGATGAGTGGAGTTGGAGAGAAAGCTTCAGGAACGACAAAGACACCTGCAGATTTCCTGAAATCGATTCGTGGTAGACCTGTTGTTGTGAAGCTAAATTCTGGTGTTGATTATAGAGGTGAGTGTCTTTCTATCTCTACGTAGCTTCTTATTCTTCATGATCTTGTTTTTTTTGTTGCTTTATAGCTATGGTTTTGTTGTTGACGGTTCAGCTTTTGCTATTTCTCTTTCTGTCTCTGCTGCACTTGGGCTGAAAGGTTTAACTTAGGACTGACTCCTTTGGCCATGTTAATGGAACCAAATAGATGGTTTGTGTTCACTCATGTAATCTTTATGATTCATTTGAAGTTAAATAACTAATTTCCCAGAAAAACTTTGTCAAAATAAACACTAAAAATCGTTTGCTACAATTTCAGTGGATTTCTTATCATGTTTTGCAATGATATCCGTCAAACCTTTCTACCTGCAACATTGCTAGAATAATTGACTAGGAGATTTATGAGCTTGGGTCTCTGTTTACTGTACTTTCATTGGAGACTCCGGATCCATTCGTACTGGTTTCAGGGTCTGGCTTGACATGTACAAGTCAGTTTGTCTTACAATCATGGTTTATGGTCATATAAGAGAGACTACTGATTACATTTTATGACGACTTGTTTCTCTTGTCGTTCATGTCAGTTTTTTCAAGCCTGATATTGAGTTCTTGATCAAAGATTTGACTACTCCTTTAAATCTTATACACAGGCATTCTTGCTTGCCTTGATGGGTATATGAACATAGCAATGGAGCAGACGGAGGAGTATGTAAACGGACAGCTCAAGAACAAATACGGTGACGCCTTTATCCGTGGAAACAACGGTAAGTATAATTTCTCGCATACATCTTTCTCTCAATTGTACATCCTTCTTTTTAAAGTAAATGACTGTTTTTGTTTTTGATGCAGTTCTCTACATCAGTACTGTAAAGAGGACTGTAGCCGACGGAGCCTAAACCCATCCTGATGCGTCATCATCAACAACATGAATGGTTATGTTAACTGTTATATTTTTAGTTCTCAAACTGTAAGAGCTTCATTTAGTTGACATGTACAAGAATGTTACCCTATTTTCTTCGATAGATTTTTGGGATGAAAACATCAACTTATTCTTGCTTTTATGATATTGCTCCATCGGGTTTGACTAATTAGAAGTTGCAAACCCCAGAGAGAGTAGAGAAATTATCAACCAATGACTTGAATCAAGTATACAAACAAAGAAAATCGATTGTAGTTGACACATGTCCAACTTTTAAGCCAGTAAATTATCTGATTATCAGATTTGTCATAGCCATTTACATGTAAATCAAAAGTTTCAATTACGCTGAAGATATACTTGACGTAAAGTGGTTTATTGTTAACGAATTCAACCTGCTTTCACGTAACTAGCCAAAGGCCTCGTCGTTCTTTTGGCCGCTTGCATATGTAAGTGATTATGTCTAAGCAGCAAAACCTGAAGTATAGTTTCTCTCAAATAAAGCTATCTTCACTATTACTAAAAAATCAGTGTTCTTCCTACTAATTTGATTCTTCTTCGGTTGCATTTTCTTCTGGCTTACTTCCCAATCTTCCTAACCTTACAATATCTTCCACCATAATTCTTCCCTCTGTTGAGAATCAATCACAAATAAATAAAAAATCAATAAACAGATTAACTACAAAGACATAACAGCTCAGGAAGGAGATTATGCTCTGTTCTCTACCTTTGTCTTTGGAGAGACTACTGATTAATTGTTGAAGGCCTTCCTTAGCGAGTGTGTCTTTAAGGTACATTGCAGCAGCTGCTACTTCATCAGCTGTGACCTTTCCATCTCGATCCCTGCATGCATTCAAATGTTCTAACTTTAGAATCTTGAACTCAGAAGCCGAACATTCAAAAAAAAAAAATGGAGAATGTAAAAAGCCTATATGTACCTGTCGAGAAGCTGCCAGCCTCTGCCAATTTTAATATCTACATCATCAATTTCCTTCTCGAGGTTATGTATCAAACCATCAACCTTAAAAAACATGCCTGGAGAGTTAGCTCTGAGACAAATCTCACGGGACTTTGGTATCTTTAACAATGATTTGAAATCATTTTACCTTTTCCATTAGTGCAGAGGAAACTTCATCTGCCTCTGCAACTTCCTCAGAATGGTCACTATCTTCCCTAGCTGCTTTGTATGCCTTCACTGCAGCTTTTTCACCGTCCACATCTTCTCTCTCGACCATCGTGTTATAGAACTCCATCTGGAGAAACAGAAAAAAAATGTCTTTCAATCTAGGACACAAAATGCTCATAAGCCAAGTACTTATCGAATGAGCTAATGCATAGTTGATAACTGCACCTCTTTCTTGACCAATCTCAGGAATTCTTCGCGCTCTGTGCACACCGACTGTTTATATCAAAACAAACAGAGTCTCAAAGAGGTATCACATTAAAGTACACTGCATATTCATTGTTGACAACCATGAAGTCATTTCTTTTCTTACAGAAGCGGAAGCCAAAATGCCCAACGCACGGCTAAGTTTGCAAAGATCATCTTGCTGTTCAAGAACTCTAGCTCTGGCCTGTTCTTGTGCTTCGCTGGCTGTTGGTATGGTCATCTCTTGCAGCGCCTTATCCTCTTCACCACCTTTAGCATCCTTAATCCTTGTAAGCTCTTCTTCTTCTTTCTCTTCTTCTTCCTATATATATATATATATATATTAATATACAAAATGTTAAATGTGAAATGTAGAAACTTTGAGTTCCCGAACTTCCTCATGAGCATAATACAACACAATCAAGTGAGTTGTGACCATACCTTGATCAGTTCTTCTTGCATCTCAAGATACTCTAGTTTCCTTCTTCTCTCAGAAACAGAGTCTTCAGATGGCAGAGAAGTAATACCAACGGTATCCACAACCTCATCCGGAAGAGAAGAAAGAGTAGCTCGGACAGCATCCTCTCCTTTAACTCTTCCAGAAACAGTGAATGCCCTGAATATAAATTCGTATTAGAAATTTTTCCACAATAAAACTGATGGAAGGAATGAAATAATGAGAAAAAAAAAAGAGTTTTGGAATCTACCTAGAGAGGATCAATAGCGACGAGGGAACAGAATGATTAAGTGATAAGTCCATCCAATCGCGGAGCTGCAAGATTGTTTTGAACTAAAACATTAAAAGCTGTAACAATATCGATTATCAGTGGAGTCTAATGATTAAACAACAAATATTAGTTTTGAAATTAATTTACAAAGAAATGAGAATCATAGAAGTGAAAAGGAGAAACCTGTTGCCTCATCTCTTCAACTGAAACCAGACCCAGCATTCCCCGTTCTCTGCAATCTTCACGTAGTTCAGCTTCTGAAAGGGAATCTACACCCTCGGCTCTTATCAGTTTATCATCTTCCTTAATGCTGCAATTAAAAGGAGTAAAAATTAAACATCAAAGCAGAGTAACAAGTCTAATAACAATGAGACGAGGAAGCATCTAACCTCCTCAGTCTTTTTCTGAGCATATATCGCAGATAGGCATCCGTTCCATATGGGCTAATACCCATATATTTACACATGCTAACCAATCGAGGCCTGTAATAGGAAAGAAAAACAAAGAGGTCGCTGTCAGAGCATGTACTTTAGGACCACAACACATAGCTGAGATTCAACAAAGAAAGGAGCAACAAACCTGCTAATATTATCAAGAGTAAGCTCATCGTTGAATAGCTTTGCAAAGCCCAAAAGCTCCTCGTTGTGGACTACTTGACCTCTTCGAACCTGCAAGGCAGGATTGCAAAAACGGGGATAAGAAATTTAAATTTAAAAATAGAAAGACAGGGAAGTATCTGAGCCAACACAAAATCCATGACTTCTTACCTTGTCTAGAAAATCATCCAGGTCTTCCGCAGTCTTTTTTGCTTCTCCAGTTCTTGCATGTTTAACTTCCTTAGCCATCTCTTTGGCCGTTTCCTGAAGAAACTTGGCATATTCTATCCTTGCAAGTAATTTCCTTTTCAATGCTTCCTGAAAAAACTTGGCATATTAACAAAAGAGAAACGACAATAAATAGAGACCCAGAAGGGACATGTGTAATCCTTATACTCCATTGAAACATACCTCCTCTTTCATCTTGTCCTGGAAAGTTGAAGGTAACATATTAGGGAAGAGCTTCAATGCAACTGGCAACAAAAACTCCATGAAGGGCACGAGGATGAACACTGCAAATGGCACTAATCTAAAGATATCAGCTGTTGTTCGAGTTAGCTGTTGCCTTTCTCTTCTGGAGAGACTCTTTCCACCAGCCAACTTGAGCAGCAATCTTGAGCTGATTCTAATGTCTGCCCAAAGTAATTTGGTCCCCAGCCAATAATGCTTCATTGTTGATATAAACTCCTGTTTCCAGTGAGTAAGCTTATTTACCCAATCAGCCCTGTAGAAAATAGTACACTACAATAAGTATGCATTAGCCTGGCGATTTAAAATCAACAATGTCAAGAGAAAGCTAAACCTGCTCATGGAGGCAACAGCTCTTAAAGCAGGACCTATCTTAAGAACAAATGCCCATGTTCTCTGAGCTAACGACTGAGCAAACTTGTTGGATTCTTGAAGACGTTTAGCTTTCGCCATTGCTTTAAGACTGCTCAGACTAATAACAGCTTGATCACATTCCTCAGGAGAAGCTTCTTTCCTACTTTTAGCAACTCCATCATCTTTTTGATCCTCTTCTTCCGGTTGCTTAGCTGCAACTGTAGTAGCATTACGGAAAGAAATGCCCATATATCTCATCCCCAGAGAAGGAACAATTTCTGAGCTTCCATAACTCGAGGAGTCAAAACCATGGTATCTACGCTCGAAGTATCCATTTCTAAAAGGCAATAGAAGACCATCTCTTCCAGTAAAAGACTTGTGTTCGGCTACACGCTTAGATTCCACGGGAGAACGATTGATGGCAGAGTGATAAGCACATGAATCAACAGTCTGAGCAGAGTTTCCAATGGACTGAAAGCTCTGACTCGAACGAGCATAGACATTCAAGTAATCAGAAATGATATTCTTCCTCCTAACGATCGCTCTTGACGCCATATCTTAATACCCTTGTTGTAGAAAGATGGATCACCTGGACATCTCCCAGAAGAAAACAGTCCTTAATCTGATATACAGAAGAGGAAAAGAAGCTAAATCAAAACCTACGAGATTAGGAAAAAAAAAAGCGAAGTATGAAACTTCAGCGAACCCGTTATTAGGTATCCGAAACGAATGAAACCCAGACGATCAATCGAAATCGGTATGAGAAACAACACAATTTTGACCCACGAAAATTCTCAAGAGCTGATAATCGTAATGAAGCGAAATGAAATCGAGGGAAAATATGGAAAAAAAAATAAGAGATAACACAGTATCACTTACAGTGAACAAAATTCCGGGACAGAGAGAGGAATCAGAAGATGACGAAGACTCTTTACCGGAGAAAATGAACCAGAAACGACACCGGAGAAAATTTGAGAGGTTTTAGGGATGCGGCAAATAAATCGTGAGAAAGGGTTTTAGATTTTTTTTCTCTTTTTTCTTTTGGTTTCATTTGACGACGAAATTCTATATGAATGATTCTACACCGTAGGATCATATCTGGGTCCCACTCCTTTTCCAATGGGACTACGTGGACGATTCTGCGTATAAATGTAATGCTTGACCTCCAAGACGAAGGGAGAGTTTTTTATAAAAAAAACACAATTATTTCGATTTTATTCATAAATTTGTAAAATAATTTCAAAAGCTTTTACTTCTTTAGCAAACAAAAAAAAACGGAAAAAAAAAGCAAATAAAAAAGGTTGCTAATTATAATTAAGATAATCTGTTATCACTTTACATACAAGTTTTATGTTCATGAATAATGTAGAATTGATAATCATATTCATAAATTACACTTAAGAATAACCAAAGTTGTGATATGAAACAAACGACAAAACAAAAAAAATTATCTTCTGTTTCTACTAAGTTAGTAAATCTGCTTGAGTCTGCAAAATCTCACTCTCATCTTGTTTTTCTTTGTTTTTATCTCAGTGATTGATTCAATATATCCCTTTTATTTCCTGCAAAATCAAAACATGATGAACATAAATTTTTTTATTTAACTAAACATTGTTGTTATTCAGAATAAAGAGGATGAAACTTGGTTCTTTTACCAAGGGAACTTAAATGTGTCTTTCCACCAACCCTGCTTAGAACAGTTTGCAACTATTTTGTCGAGCCGAATAATAATCTCAGAGAATGATGGCCTTATACTGATTTCTGGATGCCAACATTCCTCAATCAACCTATAGATAATGGCAATAATTGAGTTGTTAATGTTAAAGAAAATCTTGAAGCTTCACATAACAATGGCTGTAGTAAAGAATCCTGAAATGCTTACTCTCTCAATTCCGGAGGGTAACTCTTTGATTTCGTTTTGATTATTGGTCTCTTAGCTTCTATACATATAGTTTCTGCAACCTCTTCAGGTGGTTTAGGTTGGAATAATGATACTCCCTCAGTCAACTTCACATATAAAACCAAAAATGCAGAGCTTGAGTTGTGAAAATCTATGGTAAAGAGGAAAGCTTTGTGTGTTATTACCTCATATAAAATGACACCAAACGAATGTACATCGACCCTTTTATCAAAGATCTCGTCTTTGTAAATTTCCGGTGCTATATAGTGATCTGAAGTTTAAATGGAGGATCATTCAAGAATAGGACTTGTTATATGAATCTGTTTCAAACTAAAAATGCAGGCATATTCTTACTTGATTTATCGACTTGAGCATCGTGATTGGCTACTTTGGCATTAGCTTCTCCAATCTTTGATAACTTTATCAAACCAAATCCACAGATCTTCAGTTGTCCTCCTCTATCCAACAAAATATTTCTGGCACCTTACGAAAAACTTTCAAAATATTATCCAAACTGTTTATTTTTTCGCCGTTAACTAATTTTCTCTTGGCTTGTCTTACTTTGGCTTTAAATTGCAGTGAATTATCGGATCTGGTTTACATTCATGGAGGTAGTTCATGCCTCTGGCAATATCAAGAGCAAATCTCAGAGCTTTGGAAGGTGAAAGACGACCTTTCTTTTGAAGATAGACACTTAGATCACCCTGAAAAGTTGAGATGGTTAATGAAACAAGATTGCAACATTTATGATTCTAATGTGCAGGAAATGACGTAGAAAAAAAGCAAAGCTTACTTACTTTTGGATTATATTCAACTACAATCATCATTGGTAGATTTTGAGTGACAGCTCCAACAAACTGAACAATATTTGGATGCCGAGCTTTAGCTAGTAAAGTCAATTCATGAGTGAAGGCATTACTGCTCATATAAAGAATCAATAAGAGAGAAAGAGAAAGTGTTAAATGATTTCATGTTAGCACCAAATTAGACAGGGGAGAATCAAAGAAGAAGAATGCATACACGCGTTCCGGATCCGAACAGCTATCTTTGTCAAATATTTTAACTGAGACTCGCGTACCATTCCATTTAGCAACTTGATAAGTTCCCTGCAAATCAAGTAATAAGAACACACATCAAAAAGAGAGCTTTTAGGAGCAAGCCTTCATATGAGTTTTTTGTACTTGAGGAGAATCAACAACCTTTGAGATCCCATCAACTTTACGAACTTGAAGCTCAAGTGGATTTAGTTCATACTCAGGAACTTCTTTTGGATTCCCTACAGTCATTGGAGTCTTTCTGGTTTTCTAAAATTGAACAAAAACAAATGCTGAACATGAAACAAAGCACCCGAGAGAAAGAGAGAGACCAAATCATCTTATTGTCTAATAACATACCGGAGCTTTAGCTCCTCGAGCTTTCAAGAGATTATAAACATCAATATTCCCATAGTACTTCGCATCAACAGCTGCCTGAACAACGTCAAAGATGTCAAAATTCGGTTAACCAAAACCAAACCAAACCAAAAACCAAATTAATCTCGGTTCGCTTTCCATAGTCAAACCTTAACCAGATCAAATCTAGCCAGAAAAGAAGAAAACAAAATCAATTCCAACCTCAATTTTGCTATAAAAGCAAATTCGAACCAGAATTAAACATGAACCAAACCAAACCGATCATAAACCGTAAAAACCGGATAAGGAGAAAGAAGAGAACATACCGTACTACCCCAACGATCACGAGCATCAATGTTAGCTCTCCGGCTAAGAAGAACCTTAACAACGTCGAAATGACCTTCACATGAAGCAATGTGAAGAGCCGTACGACCATCAAGATCAATACTATTCACATCAATTCCTTCATCGAGTAGCTCCTCGACTCCATTAACATCTCCTTTACTTGCCATAAAGAGAAGCTGCATCGTGGAATCAAGATTCTCCGGAACAGCCATGCGTGGCTCACAACCACGAGATTCAGGACTACGTCTAATCGGATCAAGCGAAGATTGACGACCGAAGCTGAATCTCATGTTGTTACGGTGTGGATCGAGAGATGATTGGCGTGTGAATTGTCGACTTAGTGTTCTTCGCAATGATCCTGTCGAGAATTGTCTCGAAATTCCACGCTTCAATTGCGCGGCTACGTTATCCATGATTGATATGTTTCAATCTTCTTCTAGTAGAGAATCCGGATCAATGAAGAATCAAAAACCACATTGCATAAAGCTTGAAAGGAGAGGGACGATCGTGGTGACTTTTTTCCCACATTTTTTTTTTGCTTTAATTATTATTTTTCAATTATTCTTCGTTTAAGGATTATCCATAAACAGATTGGACAAGACAAAACAAAAGTTTCATTGGCTCATAATGTCGTTTAGAGCAGTAAAACGCGGGTAATCACTTATTCTATCTTTTAATCTCTTCATTTGATGGATCCCATACATAATTAGATTGAGTAATTAAAAATTAAATAGACATAAAAATGTAATTTACGAACACGAGAGACTCAATCATTGGACACTGAACTGTTCAAATTTCAAATTAGTTTCTGCTTATTGTTATAACCAAAATCCAATATTGCAGCATTGATAAATAATCAGAACTTGCTCGATTTCGATTGAAGAATTGTACAGTTTTACATAGATATGTAAAAGAGTGATCACATTACCAGACAAAGTACAATTCTCAAGTGATTATTCAGAAGACGACGCGAAACTGCGGCGCGTCTTTACCGTCGGCGGGAAGAATTTCCCAGCGACAAGGTTCGAGATCGTCAGAAACGGGACAGTATCCGGCAAGAGTCACTCTATCTCCGGTGGCTGCCACGGAGCCGAATTCAAAAACCGTCGCGCGATCGGGCCGAGGAACTTCTATGGCTCCGTTCATTCCCGGAGCCGGAGTTTCCGATTTCGGCATCTGTATCATCTCCGGTTTCGTTGTCTCCGGCTGTGAAGGTTTAGGACTTCCAGTGAACCATGACAGAATCCCCATAGGTACTCGAATTGGTGGTTCCCTGTAGAATGATCCAAAGGAAATGCTCGAAACATTTTAGGAATTAGGGTTTATGTTCTCCCCACATTGGGGCTTAAGAATTACACTGGGCTTCACTTTGAGTTTCAATTTTAGCCCATATAAACAAAAAAATAGAATTTGAAGATATATCCTTTATTTCACATAAATTTCAATTAGACCCCAAAGGTTCTAATAATACAATATAAACCAAACATTTGCTTCCCAAGTTTTTGCCAATGGAAGAGTCCAATAAGAACAGCTCGAGTCCTTCAACAATTCTTCAACATACATTAACTTCTCATATTTTAGGTACGAATGCACAAACGCCATACCACTTCATCTTAAATTATTACAGGTCTTATTGTTAGATTTCATTATTGAGCAACCTTAAGAACTTGCTTACCAACGTTTAATCCATGGAGAAGTCCTACAACAGCAGCAGGACCATTCTCAATTCCTTCAACAATGTCTTCCACATATATCAACTTCTCTTCTTTTAAGTAAGGAAGCACAAACTCCAAGTACTTGGGGAATAGATCTATGAAGTCATAAACAGCAAACCCTTGCATTCTTATCTTCTTGTATATAATGTCAGGCAAATTTTGTAACGTGTCTCTTGTTTCAAGATGGTACTGAGAGATCATTCCAGATACAGCAATTCTCCCATAAGTTTTCATGTTCAGTAGCACCGCATCAAGCATCTTCCCTCCCACGTTTTCAAAGTATATATCAATGCCTTTAGGAAAACATCTGTATAAAGAAAAAGAAAAGGTTCTGAATCTGTGATTCAAGAAAATAAAAGTATAAGAATCCAAATAAGTACCTCTTCAAGGCAGAGTCAAGATCAGGCTCTTCTTTGTAATTGAATGCATCATCGAAGCCGAGTTTGTTCAGCAGGAGATCGACCTTTATGGTAACCAAACATGTAAGAGAAACAGAACAGAAAGGCTTTTCTGATCGATCCATGATTACTTTCAAAACCAAGGTCTAACCTTTTGTTTACTTCCAGCACTTCCAACAACATAACAGCCCATTAACTTCGCAAACTGACCCACGAGCTGTCCAACCGCACCAGAAGCCGCAGAGACAAAGACTGTTTCTTCTTTCTTAGGTGAACATATTTTGTAAAACCCGGCATAAGCAGTTAAACCTGTGAAAGCTGTTTTAAAAACAACAGAGCTTGTAAGAGAGATATATAGGTCCATACCCTTTTTTTTATACCAAAGTGGCTCCAATTAAGTTATGGATCGGATCCTATAGTTCAAAGAAAAAAATAAAACTCGATACTAACCGAGGATTCCAGTATAGTAGCTAAGAGGAACATCGATCTTGATGTCAATTTTGAATATACCAGTGGGGTTAATAGTACTATACTCCTCCCAATTGACGTGACCCCAAACGAAATCTCCTTTTGCAAAAGCAGGATCATCGGAATCTATCACCTTAGACACTCCAATTCCAGCTATAGGCTGCAAAAAAAAAACATCAATATCAATTGCTAACTAAATCCTTGTGGACTTGTGTGTAATGTTGTTACCTTGCCAGGGACGTAACCGTTCATTAGTGCCAAAGTTGAAGGAGTTGGTTCTTTCATGAGAATTCCCATGTATGGATCACAAGAGAAGTAAAGATTCTTCACCAGAATCGCAGCTGATCCGGGCTTGACCTTAAGTTCCACAGAATCTGTCTCTGTGACAACTATTAGATCAGATTCTTTAGGAAGACCCTTCACATAATCTCTGAGTATTACTTGCTTGTTCCTCACGGTGGTCTCCATTTTGCTTGGTCTCTTTGTAATTACAGCCCTTCTTGCTTTGGCCAAACCTTATATAAAATCTGCAAAACTCTAGTAAGTATAGTTATTACACATCTCACATGAAATAATTGAATCAAGTTGTGGTGGAGCCACTTTTTGTCTATTTTCATAGTACTGTGGTACAGTCTCTGATGACAAGTGAGTCATAACTCACATGTATGTACCAAATTTCGTATTGTGACTGGGGGTTGCTTTAAGCCCACTAAATATCGTACCAACTTTATTATGTATGTGATGCCACACCTCTATAGTCTGTCTGAATGTCGCCAAATTTGATTAGACCTTTATGAGTGGTTCACACGTCACATGTGTACTTATTTCACATTCTGGTTCCATAACTTTTTTGGTAATAAGTAATTTAGTCTAGTAGTTGTTTGTTTTTTCTAAGACAAATAAGTCTAGTGCTTAAAACGTAGTTATCCATGGAGACTTGTTTACGAGTACAAAAAAAAGTCATTGCTCTTTGGTCTCCTTCAGTAAATATATATGTTTATAGCCCTTAAATTTAATTATATGCGGGCGCTGTTCTTTAACGTGTTGCCACCGACACTATTTAGCAATTAAAATTTAATTTACTGAAGTAAAAAAAGAAGGATGAGATCAGAAAATGACAATCGTTGCGACCATAAAAAAGTATTGATCTTATCGCTTAAAAAAATAGAGACTGTAAAAGTAGTCACACGACTCAGCAATATGTAAAATCACTGTGGTACTTATTATACTTAAGTTACTTTCCACATAAATAAAGCTGAAAGTACTGTGTCGTTGATCGCCGACCCTGCTTTCTTGTAAAGAACACCATTATAATATTCGGTGTTTATATTTTTTTTTGTCAATATTAGATTACAATTGGCCGACCCATTAGAAAAATTTCTAAATAATGTAGATAATAGGACTCGATCCCAGAATGTACAAGTGCGTCTGCCTTTAATGTATTTACCATATGCTATTAGATTAAATGTCACTTGTCGGGTTTATATATTATATAAACCACCAATTTTCAATCTCTAGAAATAATTTATTAAGAATTAAATTATTGTTAGGAATTAAGTTTTTATGGGAATTAGGTTTGATATGTTTCTAGTTGTCTATACCAAAAAAGTTTGTCAAATCTAAAACTGATTAACTCTTATTAGTTATCAACTACAACAAAACAAAATGACTCAGTTATTATATCTATACAAAAGAATTAAACTAGTTAAGAACCTAAAAGTAAATTTTATGTAAAAAGTTTATTAAAGCAGGAAAGGAAATATTATATGTTATAACTATATTATGTTTATATTAGAGTGATTAAAGCTATTGGTTCGGTTAACTTGGTTAACTCTGGTTTAATTCTATTAAACCATTGTACCAACATGTATATAAACACATGTAACAGAACCAGATTAAATAATAACAACGATTTTCTTTTCTCTGTTTTCTTCTTCATTCTCTGCTTTCTTCTTCTTCCTCTGTTGCTTGCTGCAACTCTGATATGGTATCAGAGCAGGAAGTTTCCGCTTCTTCCTACTCTTAATGCTTGATCTCTTCTTGATCGTTCTTCAATTTCAGCTCAATTTCATTCTTTCATCTCTGTTATTCCGCAGAGATTCCTCTGTTATTCCGCAGAGATCCTTCTGTTTTCTTTCTTTTCTTCATTGATTTTAGTTGTTCCGCTTCAATCTTTGAGAAACTATGGTGACCATTCGTCCAAATAGGAAACATCCGATTACGGCTAGAAAACCCGTGAAATCGACTCTTTCTTCGAAGTCAGAGACATCGGAGCAAGAAATTCCAAGTAATCAAAATTCAGATGTTACGAAGAATCCTTTTGGGAATCTGAACTCAGGGAATCAAGTTTCAGCTCAAGAAA